>JAYRBW010104357.1:0-68843 GCA_036023295.1 Invenusta paracnida
GGGGGGGGGTGGCATACAGTTGTAAAATTATGAGCTTAAATGTATTTTTATGCGTGCGAGCGATCAATATAGCTACCCTGAACTCGAGAATTTCTACTAAGATTTTATGCAATATAAGCTTATAACTCTGACCATGTTTGGATTTATTGATAAACTAAAAGAAAAGCTTGTCTGGATTTAAAACATACGAGCAAAATTTTGTCATGATACCGTTTGAAATTTATTTATAAAAAAATAAAAATGAATCTACTGGGAGTCCCGTAGAGTTTCTTTCATTCTTACTTAGGAGAACGTATTCTCAGATCTACACATACATATTTCTCTCTTATAGGACAAGAAATACACTATAGACTAATAGAATGAATTAATCACAACGCATCGCAACTTTAATCAGGTATTCCAACCCATATCCCTTCTCATTTTTACATCCCTAAAATTCCCTCCACTTCCACTTTTAAAAAGTATGAAAAGGCGGAGAAAGGGAGACGACCAATTTGCCCTGAGTGTACTCACGCCGTCGCGTCGTGGCATTTCGTAATCACTCAAATCAGTCATCGAAGATGCACAACCGGGGGGGGAGGGGAGATTTAGGAAAGGTGAGGCGAGGAGTGCATTATACTCCACAGCGTTACTCTTTTTACTTTACTTTTTGGTATTACTTAGGGGCTGAAGTGTTGTGAATAGTTTGTTGGCTGCTTCAGGAAGGATTCACTGTGGCAGTGATGGAAATATCTATTCAGAAAGTCGTAGACAGGTGAGACAGTCCTCAAACTCCGGTTGCTTTTATGGGGTTCAATTTTATTTATTAGTATAAGGCGGACAGCATGTTGTTTAAGCCTTCTATCAAAATAAAAAATAAAAAGGATAAAAATGAAATGGGGCCGAAATGAAGAGGAAGATAATTTTAAAAAATGTACCCCCTAGGCTATAAGGGCTGTAGTTCTTTTAAAATAAGCCTTGTACATGGTTGAATGATCTGCATTGGCATCACAGGAAGGACAAAAACTATGAATCTATAGGATAGGTGGAAGAATTTTTCCCTTAATCGAACTTTACTTGACACCATTAATCCGTGGTATACTTGTTCTTATTGTGCATTCATTTATAAAAAATCTCTAACCCCTCCTCATATCCTATATAATACATATTTTACAGTCTGTTTAAATTTTTATTTGTCAATTAGTAAAGAATTGAGTACATCTTCAACTTTAACGAGTGTTAATTTCAAGGTTATCGTTAAGTTGTACTTTAAAATATAGTTTATACTTTTATTGTATAACAAACATAAGTAATAATAACTTTGAAAATATATGTTTAATAATGTATGTAATTGAAATATTTCATTTAGTAGATTTAAACAAAATATAAATCAGTTAGATAAAAAAAATTGAAACATAAAAGCAATCAGACTGCAAATTCATGTTTATATGTTAACCTGTTTTCTAACATTATTTCTATACATAGGGATTGCATCTATAAATTATTATTTTAAAGAATTTCATGCCTCAAACAACATGAAATATATTAATAAACGTTTTTTAACAGAATAAATAACCAATATTATTAGAAAAACAATTTTATTTCTAAATTATACGTAATTAATTATATATTAATTACAATTGGTTCGAAAATAAACATATGAATGTAAATGTTTGAAATGAAAAGTTACAAACACTTCTTTATTAATATTACAATAGGATAACATGACTATATATTGACATATACATGACATATTATACGGGTACCACAATTTTAGATTTACGTTTTCCAATTCCGTTATACTTTACACATAGCTATATGTATATAATTCTATGTAATGCATATTAAATGAACTAATACAACTTGATAAAATAATTTTTGCTAAAAATAAGGATTTTTATTTTCTTGAATTAGTTAGTCCTAACAGAAAGTACAAAAAGAGTTGGGTAAAATTAAGGTGCAAACAACAATTTTTATTAAAAGGGGAAGCGCATTTTCTTTCCTTGTACTTCGAAGTTTACCTCAAAGAGAAAAAGAACTTTATCTCGTCATTAGGGTAGTAAATGAGATAGAAGATTAGGGAATGATCTTTAATTATTTCAAAGCTGTCTCCGGAGCTCTCTTTAAGAGAAGTAAAAGTGGTCGACTTTATAAATCTTAAGTATACGGGAGATCAGATGGGAGCTGTTCGCAACAGTCTTAGTGGATTTTGTTTTGATGATGCTTTTAAAACTTACCGATTACAGGAAATGGCTACTTCGCTTAAACTAAAACACAGTGAATGTATCTATAGAAAACAGACACACACACACATACATAATAAATTATTTCAAAAATTATATATTTATGACTAACAAAATTCGCTGAGACATTGATTACAATAGAAACATGTGAATAAGTTTTTATGCTTATATGAAGGTAGGTTATCATATAATTGTAAATAAAACTTCTAAAATATTACATTTGTATTAATTATTTTATCACCTTTTGAAAGTATTTCTCCTTTTATATTTGAAAGATTTGTGTTTTACTAATTTATTAGTTATAGGCATTGTTTTTTAAAGTATAATAAAAACTAATTCATAGCATTTTTGCAAAAAATTAGAAGAGAAGCAAATAAATATATTCTAAAAAATTGCGTGCATATTATACCTACAATAAATAATATAGTCCCAAAACATCAAATACTTAAAAAAGTAAGAAAGAATATTTCTATTAATGATATAGCTATACAACTACAAGTGCTACTATATTCTAAAAAAACGTATCCTTGATTCTAAAACATATTTTAGAAAAGAGATATATATTATAATATTATAATTATTAATTTCAACACAAATATTAGTACAACGTTTCCATATTACACTTCTGTGTGATTTCGATGAGATATTTATGTTTTATTATATGTTCAAAATTATGAGCTTGTTTTGAATAAAATATTCGAATAATTAAATTTGTTTTTGAAATAGATATACTTATAATACACACTTTTTCTATGCTTGTGGGAAAGATGTTTTTGTGTAACATCATGTCTTAGCGTGATTGAAATGCGTATAATTTAAGCAATTTATTTCCCATAAGACATATTTAATAACAATTCAATCATAATGCACGTGTAGGTGCGTAAGTAAAATATGTGTATGTAAATTATATTGGTGTAGTGATATTTCTTTATGGAGAAATTGTCATTTGATAAAACCATTCACTAGAGACACATGAATATCGGGGATATTGCATTATTGAATAAGAAAAGTTAACTTATATACAAGGTGACATGTGAAACAATAGGTTTGTGGTAATAATGATGTCCCTGAGATATTTTTTTCAATATATATAATTCCAGATAAATATATACATACATCTATCTTATATTCAGTTACAAATATTTCTTGAAACAAAGCAATATAGAATTAGATTTCACAAAGATTCCTTTCTCATCGGGGAAGCTGTATTCCCAATATATGTACCTATATGTAATAGGTATTCATCCTTTTCTACTTTTCTGTTTTAGTTTTATTGTGTATAATAAAAAAAGAAATTAAAACATTTTTGTGATACATTTTTATCATATAGAATAGATCATATTTATGGTCATTTAATCTTAAAGAAAAATTCTTGTGAAATGTATGAAAATGTCAAATTTGAACTTATGATTGGACACTGATTTGAATTTAAAATATTTTGCTTGTATATCGGAAAATAGTTTTAACATACTTTTGCTTATTAATGTAATATAAAAAAATTATCGTAACAGATTATTTAAATGAACAAAACTACTATTTATGTACAATAAAAATTGTATATAATTTATTCTGAAACAATGTTAATCTCCTTGTAAGTATATACAATAATTATGTATACATAGGTAGGTATATTTTTGTATTTTTGTATTTTTTCACTTTTAAATCTGATATATAATTTGGTAGCATATTTTTAATCCTATTCATATATACATATATATATATTTATTACATAAAATTCACCTAATGCACTTGTACACGATTCCCTATTGTACAACTTTTTCCCAAATATATACTTATTACTATTATTATCATTATATCATTTTAATTAGAATTCTTCCTTTTTATGGTTTGAATAAGCAATTGAAATAGTTATGGTTATGAAAATTAACTTTATAGGGGGTTAACTTATACGATTATAACATTCAATTTTGTAATAATGCATAAACTTTGAAATCTATCTATCTACCTGTTGTATGTATTGCTGTTTTTTTAAATAGAATAAAAATACTAAAAACATATTTCTATACAGCTTAATAAGACTTATATACACATATACATGAAGAATATTAATAATTACTAACTTTAATGATATAATGTTATGTATATATATATAGCTATATTAAACGAAAAGAAGTGGCAGGTTCAATGTTTTCCGAAAGTCACTTTTTTTATAGAATCATAAAAGTTTTTCCTAGTGAACATGCCTCTGACATATATTACCTTGGGAATTATATGGTTAATGGGCGAAATCGTATTCTTGTGTGAAGTGATGTTCTTATTTATGGAGGTATTAGCATTCCGTTGTCAAAAAATAAGCTGGAGTGGTATATATTATATGTATTAGAGTAGGTAGGTATTTGTTTCAAGAGAAATATTTAGGCATATTAGCAGAAAAAAATTTTACGCCTGAGTTCGCTGTGGTTAATCAGATATAGCCTTTGTATAATTAATTAACATAGCTAACAAGTATACGAGCAAGAGTATTATGCAAAGTAGAAAACTAATTATATAGGTATAGCTATGAATACAAGGTTGTGTTATATATAGCCTATGTTTCTACTTTCAAGTGTATCAATTTAAATAGAAATATTAATTGTATGTACTATACGTATTCTGTTTCATAATTCTACATTTCATTTGAAACTTTAGTTTATTTAGATTCAGTGTATCGGTTAAAATTATTAAACTTATAATGGGATACATTTTAAAAATATTAAATTATCCCATGATATATTGTATATATTCCTGTGGCTGCAGACGACTATTTGTAACAATTTGATTGAATGAATACTAAATTAACATAAGGTAAATATCTATATACTAAATATATTTTATAATCTTATCGATTTAGAAGCAATATTATGTTTCTCAGGTATAATATAACTGTAATGAAAGAATGCTGCTTTGAATACTATTAATAATGAATATGGAGTTAAAAGCTTTATGTGTAACAAAATGTAGTTATAGTCTGCTAAGTAACAAATCCATTACTTATATCTATATCTACACATATATGTACACATTTAGAATTAGAATGTTTACATTTCATCCTAATTAATTATATATGAATACAAAGAGATGTATATCTTAATGACATCATAAATATAACAAACCTAAATGTCAAGTATAACATTACAATGTAAGTAATCACTCCTTTTTCCTCTAGTATGTATCATATCTTATATCCATGTAATAAGTATATAATGTAAGCATATATAGACCGCTCTGTATAACTTCTTCTTATTCTATTGAGTTCCGATGTTTGATACAGAATACCTGCCTAAAGGCAATACGGTATCGTGCTATTGACATACGGATATTGAAAAAGTACCTAGATGTTTAGATTATAAACTCAGTCAATGCATACTTACTACGTACCTAATACAGTACATAAGCAATCTAAGAAGAGAAGGAATTATTATTTTTGTGAAATACATTATTGATAACTTGACTGAGTTATACTCTTCTCTTATGAGTTGTTGATTTTTATGTGTATATACCTCTACACGATATTTCAATCTCTCCTTTAGCTTCACATATTTTCGGGATGCAATGTACATATGTGTGTCGATCGGATAGTCCAACCCTACTTCCCCACCCCCTCCCACCAACCATATCCTCTGGATTACTAAAATATTATGTCTATTTACAGAATACACTTAGGTGACGTCATTTCACTCGTTAAAAACGTAGGTATGTGATGTATAGCGAGAAAGTAAACTATAGTGAAGATGAAGGTATGGCGACTTAAGAAATGTACAGTCAGTTTAATCGTAGATAATTATGTATGTAGGTATTGTCTTTAAATATTATGTACTACTACAAAAATTACATACACTTAACGGTAAACTATGCATGGGTTCGACCAGGAATTTCACTTGTATTTTAGATCTGTCGCAGCGCATTATATCCCCCTATTATATATCTAGTACAACTTACTACATATTATTATGGACAGTCACAGAAAAAGAGGGGAATTTAGTACATACTTCAAATTTCCAGGAAAATTGTACAATATTTTTCTAACTCTCGGAGTTTTAACTTGACTTAACAAAAAGGATTTGTAGATATTCAATTGTCTTATAGGTTAGAACCTCCTCCTCCTCCTCTAAGAAAAGCGCCGCCTTATTTAAAACCTTTTTCTTTTCCTTTTTCAGTGTATACTTTACTTCTATTTATTCACAGGTTAACGCTATTTTGCAGAACACGATAAAAATATTTTATTGGACAATCTTTCACTTTTCATTAAAAAATATGGAGTAAACAAAGTTTTAACCACAAATCTGGAGAATTGCAAAATAAACAAAGGTGCATTTAAAAGCATCTTAAAGAAATGTTTCAGACTAATTGTATTTTCCTATCCATTTTGTCAACAAATAAATTTACTCCTTACATTTTAATCTTTATATTATAGTTATGATATATTACTTTTTTGAAATTACACCATATTTATTGAATGGTTGGTGCATAAATTTAATAAAAGTATAGTTACTCAATAAAGGATACATATAATTTTTCTGAATTATACAATTCGAATACAAATTCTTCTTATACATAATATGTATTATATTATAAATGAAAATTGATCTCTATAAGTATATAGTGCATAAATTAGTTATTATCATTAAATTTCTGAAATATGATTATAACCTGCAAAAATATCTTTAAACATGTTATATATTTGCTAAATAAATATGCCATCTGTATTCATATTTACAATGTAATGCGATAAATGTAATGGTGTAGATATGTATATATATATATGTTAATGGAAGATATATGGGATGTGGAATATCACTATTTTATTTCTTAACGAAACGTTTATATTATTAATCACACCATTGGAGTAATTATATATACAATGTTAGGATTATAATTTTCTTTGGTGTTTTTAATGGACACGTAATCTGCTACAATGTATAGACACGTTTTAAAAGATAAAGGAAATGAAATCGTGAATAGCTCCTGATTTGAATATGCTTGATCTTTCAGAAAAACATTCAATATATAGAGGATTGTAAATGCTTGATGCACTTGTATCTTTAAAAATTATAGCAGTAACGGTATAAGTGTTTATAATTTTAAAGAATGTTATAGGGATTTGATAATAAAATATATAAATGATATGTGTATCACATTTAAATAAATTTCTTATTGTCAATTCCATATATATTTAAAAGATTTTCAAATACAATCTTGTTGCAAATATAAAATTCTACAACGACTTAATAAATATTTTACCGATTATTATTTGAACAAGAATCTTTTCCGTGATATAGGATTCACCACCAAAAATAAAGATCAGTTCAATAGCTCGTTAAAATAAGTACTGATATTAAATTATGTTTGTGATATCCGCTGCACCAGTTATTTAATAATATACAGATTATACAGAATGTACAGTATATCCTTTGATTTCATTATTAAATAGATTAAATATCTGAAGTTTTGAAAGCTTCACGGGCGGGTTTGAATAGGAGCCTATAAAGGATCTCCAGATATCCTGACAAATTTAATAAGTAACGAACACATAAATTTCCAGTGTATAAATGCAGCACAAAAAAAGTCTGGTTTTATAATGTTTTTAAAATTATACTCTATAACATTAGAAATTTGAACTGTTCATATATTTGTGCGACATTTTGATATGCTTATTATATGTAAGTATTATGATATTATTTTCAGAAAAATATATAAACTTAACATATTCTAAGACTTGTTGACTTATATTACATATACACAAATTATTAAATAAAATAAACTGGCATTTAAATATACAATGTTTTACATATACCATGGATATCTACATATATATGGTAGACCCTATTAGGTCTATTATATATAGATATCCATGGATATACATTTACATATACACTTATATATATATACATTTATATATTTTCTTCTCAGCCGATCGTATAATAGTTCTACAGCTTAAATTCACGTATTCAGTGTGGTTTAATTGTTGTAAGAATTCTAAATAATGAAGAAAGCTATAAGAGTTTCAATTTATATAGAAATCAGTTTAAAGAATCGGGCACTGATATGTATATTATACAATGCACATACATATATATATATAGAATATATAGAATTATATTCTATACATGAAGTTGTTGAAATGGAACATTTTCTGAGAAAATATTCTGAAACTGTCATTGCCTTCATGCATTATATTATACAGCTATCTATCATTTCGTTCCTTCTCTGAGACGAAGTTTGGAAGTTGGGATGGATGTTGGCAAAACAGGTTATCGCTATTTCTTTTTGTTTACTTTACCGCTTTAACAACAGGCTATCTGTTGTTCTTAATTAGTTATTAAAATACAAATGTCAGGTTTGTCCTCATCCTATAGTAGAATGGAGTTTAGGAGGATACGGAAAGCTATCATATACGCACCGAAACTCTTTGCACAAGTATATGTCAAATATATTATCACGAATGTCGCTTGTCTGCTGCCTATATATAACCTGTATTTTAATGATGCCGAAAAATTCAGAATTAAAAAAAATGAAGCATGTTGAACTGTCATTTCTTTGTCTTCGTCACGAATTGGGAATGTAAGAATGTTTTCAGTATTAAAAACTGAATACTCAGAAGTAAACATTGGCTAAAGATATTATTAACATTTTAATCGTTAACCAAAGCAAAGAAAAGGAGGTGAGCATTAAATTAATAGAGGTTATTTGGTTACACAAAGTGCACAATGAAATATCTTGATCAAAAGTTGGTTATTGTTTGTTGATTGTGGAATAATAAAGTAAGAAATATTTTAATATCAACAAATAAACTCGAAGGGAAGCGTCCAAGTTGATGTAATATTGCAGAGGCTGCTTAATGCATGTTGAGCATTGATCAAAGTGGGCAAGTAGAGGAATGGTCAGTTTTGTATACGAAGAGACACTCGAACCTGAACAAGACAGAAAAATTGTCAGAAACCTGACAGAGATGTTACACGGAGCGAATAACTTTCTGATGGCCTGGGGTTAGGCAGCTCTTTAGTTTGCATCGTTGATGAACAAATTGAACATACGCCGTCCGAAAACCAACAATGTCATATTCTCAGAAAACAAGGGAGTTACTTATCGGACGTTTCCTATCAAAGACGCATTAATTTAAAGTCTTTCGAGTAAGTATATAGCATTATATATAGAATGAGTATGTAAGTCGGGGACAGATTAAGCCCTACTGTTTTCCAACAACAACCGGTGGAAGCCATTTTCTCCAAATCCTTGTCTTTTTCTACTGGCCGGAGTGCTGGTGAGATGTGTATAGTCGGACCTAACTTTCCTAGCCCCAAGACTTCAGTGAGTCACTTGAGTGACTTGCAGCCAGCTGTGATAATGCGATAATGGTTTTGAGTGACCGGGAAAACTTATAAAACATTGTTTTTACATATGTTACCTATTATATACTATAACATGCTTGAAGGTTAATATCATGCTTTCACTTTTTAGGACAAGAATATTGTGGTTAAGTAAAAATTATGTAAATTATAAAACAGAAAAAAACTATTCATAAGCCTGTAGGTCTTTTTCATGTAGTTTTGCATCTTATCATAAAATATTATTTCTGGAATAAAAATGTGTGAATGACATATTTAAAAAATTGTTTGTTAGCGTTTTTAAGTCTTTCATTTTGTTTGATGATTACAAATATAAAAGGGAAGAAAGATTGAATAATAAGAAGAATGGAAAGTTAGACCGATTTGAAACTGCAAACAGAGAGCGTTAGTACCAGTTTGTAATGAGTGTTGTAAGGAAAAATTATATACCTTTTTGAGTTATACCAGTGATGAGAGACAAACACGCGAAGCACAATGTTTTCAAAACGAGCCTCCATTCCTGTGCTTCCACGACTTTCTTGCAGCTCCTGTCAGAAAGGAAAGGAACACCAACACTGAGGCCTTCTGACACACCCTTCTTCGGAAGGAGTACCACGACAATTCCAAGGAAAGTGTCTTTGACAATATTGTTGTGCTGTTTACACTATCATGTATTGATTACTATATAGGAAATGTTTCCGACATTATACCTACATCCAGACAAACTGTATATATTAATAGGTATAGGTATGCGTAATGGGGGAAAAGGGGGGTATATAGAGAATACAAAGAAAAGAAAAGTTCTCCTCAGGTGGAATTAGTGGAGTGAGATATTTTTGATTTTATATATAAGCTGTGTAAAATTTGTCTGTGCTTTAATTGTATTTAAATTGAAACGTATAGGTAGAGTATGTAGAGTATATGTGTATGTATATTATGAAAACTATATAGTCAGTTGACATGATTTAAAAAGTGAGAAGTTCTCATTTATTTAAGTTCAGCAGAAAAAATCGAGATCCTTCATTTTGAGAACTCCTGAATATAATTTTCGAGGGGAATAATAAGTGTTTCCTGACGTAGAATATGTTTAGCTCTGATACCTAAAAATGTGTTATTCTAAATAGGTACCTATATACATGTAAGTATGTATATTTATTTATTTATGCATCGTGTTATCTTATGAAAATACAAGAAAAATAAAACTTTTGATATACCTGGTGAAATAATTTTGATACCTCCGTTCAAAATTTAAGTTATATTTGATATAATCATATATTTATTTGTAATTACCTATATATTTATTTTTATGGTCATAAGTGTTCCTTTGTATATACTATTAATGGTTAGACGTAAAATACATTAAATATTAAAAAATATTTTACATATATACTAAACTATAAAAAAAGTGAAAATCTATTTTATTAAGCCTAATTAATTGTTATATTTTTAAAGTTGCAATACTAACTCTATTGGTATTGATAATCTGTAAAGTAATAATTTTGTATTGTACATTTTAATTGACTTTTCAAAGACGTCACTGAAACATTTTACTTCTCATTTTTAGTTTATAAAAGACATTTTATTTCTTTATATGTGATGGTACATATAGTGATGTTTATAATGATGTTCTAGTGGCCTAACCCCAGGCCATTGGAAAGTTATTCGCTCCGTGTAACATCTCTGTCAGGTTTCTGACAATTTTTCTGTCTTGTTCAGGTTCGAGTGTCTCTTCGTATACAAAACTGACCATTCCTCTACTTGCCCACTTTGATCAATGCTCAACATGCATTAAGCAGCCTCTGCAATATTACATCAACTTGGACGCTTCCCTTCGAGTTTATTTGTTGATATTAAAATATTTCTTACTTTATTATTCCACAATCAACAAACAAACTGTATACTCGGTGTACACATTGTGCATATAGGATCGAGAAGATAAGTTATTTAATATTTTGAAATAGTAACCTAATCTAGGTTTTGTTTGTAACAAATTGAATCACAAAGCAATTATTGGTTACATAATTAAGAACATATTTGCTATTAAACATATATATCTAAACACTTCATTCAATAATTCACAATGGTTTTGAATTAATTTTTTTTCAATTCTAGGCAAGCTGCGTTGATAAAAATAGGAGATATAAATCTTCGATATATTATAATCAATTCTCACGCTTCTCCGACTGTGTAATTTGATTTTAGTTTATTGCTATGAATTCCAATTAATTCTTGACAGACTAGTATTTTCCTTTTATATGTTTATATTTCTTTATACTTCTCTCATCATTTTGCTATGAACCATCTCCATATGCTACAAGTTGTTATATATACTCGTATTTCATTTGATATATTTGAATATTTTCATTGGTTTCATGATGTAAAATCCTGGAGAATATAGAATTAATTTGTCATGTTATACTTCTATGCATTATTAATATATGTCCTTTGAAGTAGGTATGTTTTACTTCCATATATAGTTTCAAAAAAAAGTATAGTATACATTCATATAAATAAAACTTTCTAATTTTCAACTCAAAGAAGCTGATTAAAAGGTGATGATACACATATTTTATTCAAGTTTAAATTAATAAGTGATATTATTATTATGTATGAAATATTTATTAATGAATCTTAAACAAGTATAATATTTAAAACATTTAAGCACTTTAATGTAAATACCTAAGATTTCTGCCAAAATATCTTGAACGAATATTTTATAATCCTGATAAGTTAGTTTCTTAATCAATGCTTACTAAATTTATAACGATAGAACTAAAAACAAAACAAAATTTATTCATAAGAAATATCAGTATGCTGAATTTATTACTTTTTAAATTAAGCTTTATCATGTGAATAACACATAATAATGGATAACCGAATTGCTACACATGCATTTACTACGGCTCATTAAGTTTATCTCTCTTCTTTTAAATTTACCACCCACGCTCTATCAAAACTCACAAAATATTGTATATTTAATAATGCTACATTCAATATCAGAATGAGTGGAGAAAAAACTCTAGCATAAACTTGAAAATTAAATTTTGACTGAAATTTCCGTTAAAACTAGGCAAGATCATCAATCACTTTTTGTATATATAGAATATAAACAACAGGGTTTCACGTTTCGTCTTAATTGGATGCCATGGTGTGCTGTTGTCGACAGTTCTTTTTTATTTAAATATTCCCCTCACAGGACACGTACGCGGGATCCTCTTTGAATGAAATTTCATTCCGGCTCGGATTTTTTTATTACTTGACTGTGTTCCCATCACAACATCAGCAAAGATCAACTGGACACTGAAGAAGTAGATGACGGTAAAGTCAATTCCTCTTTCCCATCCTGCTATCATGCCCAGACCGACTATTGTCATTTAAATGAGCTTCCGCGAAGGATGAGTGGAACGGCAGCATCTCAGATGGAACAACAATATATAAACAGACGGTGGAGTTCAATTAAACTATGGGATACATTTATAGCTATCTGTGCCACCACTATCCCCAAAAAATAATAAAAAGTGGAAGAAAAGCTTTGTAGAAGGTAAAAGAAAAAAAATGAACAATCAAGGTCCACTGCTGCACATAAATTTTTGTGAGTATACACGAGAGTCACCATAAAATGCCACCAGCTATAAGTTTATATTATGAACCACTGAAAATTCTTTGTTACTTATATACACAGAACAACACTCACAAAGTATTTTCAGTGGTTCATAATACAAACTTATAGCTGGTGGCATTTTATGGTGACTTTCGTGTATATATCATAACCATTTAGGTGCAGAAGTGGACCTTGATTGTTCATTTCTTCTTTTACCTTCTATGATTCTTTTCTTCATCAAACATGCATGACGATTAACTTAATTTATAAAACCCTTTTTACTATATAAAATAAAATAATAAACAGTGTTACTTTTCTATTATCAATTTTCTATTACACATCAACACTCACACTATGTTTATTATTTTATTTTATGTAAAAAAGTTTATAAATTAAAATAACTGTCATGCATGTTTGATCATTATACATTATTCTATAAAAAGTACATAATCCTGCATACAATAATTCCTTCATAAATGCCATTGTATTTAAATAAAAAGTAATAAAATGATGTGATATGAAAAATTTCGTTTAAAATATGTTTAAATTGTAATGTTTAAACTATGTTTAAACTGTCTTAGATTTATAAAATTCTCAAAGTATTTTTTAAAAAGTATATTCTATATATCTATTAGAAGAATATTTTTGCATATCTTTATATGTAAAATGAAATAAAAAACATCATGGTATACGCTCTAAAGAGTATTAGCAGTATTGTTTAATACAATTAGCATTTCCGTATTACGCTAATGAACGTACCTAGGACATCACTCAAACTATTAACAACTTGTACAGTTGAAGGATGATTTGTGCAGTGTAGTTACACATTATCCTTAACTTTAATACCTGTTTTGCTCACAATGTTCACACATCACATGACAGAATTTGGCCTTAAAACGGAAGCATTACGGCGCCAGGTATGTTCCCTATCTCCATTTGACGCCAGCACAATCTCCCATTCTTCTACTACTGCTTCTATAAGCTGTTATAAATCTGTTCCAACTTTGAGAATACACTTTTACATTTACTTAGTATTATAGGAACTCAGATGGATTGTGAGTCTATATACCTCATATATTATTGTTAAGGGGGATGGTCGTTTAAGGGATATATTGCTCACCGCGCAGTACCTATATCAGTGGCGGCGCCATATACTAAATCAATTCATTATACGGCTTCTCTATATACATGACTATAAATAACTAGCGCACAAATGACTATTACTCAGAGCATGAAGATTACGTATAATAGCCAACGCATCATAGAATAATAACATTAGTCTCTTTAAATAATTTGAAATAACCGCTCTTTTTTATGTTAGCAAGTCTGGCTAAGTATTAGGCATATTCAACTGGGAGTCAGTAAACTTTTACTCAACGAGAGGAAATAATAAATTACTACTTGGCTTGAATAATATCAAAAGACAGCAGAAACCGGTGAACATTCTTTTCTGGCTTTATTCATAGAATAATGTATAGGTTATATAAATAAGGAAACTAAATTAGGCATATATTGTTGTATACATAATTATTTAACTAGATTTTAATATTTTTTATATACATATGTATATAGGCATATTCTATTAAGCAAAATAAAAAACACTTGGATGCATTCATATTTTTGAACTCATGACTCAGTTCAATTTTAGAGTAAGTCGCATAGAGATCTGTATATTGAGACCATTCAACTTCACAGATGATAGAACAACAGTGCACGACTGTAAGATATTATATTTTCAGGACAAATGGTCCGGTCATTCATTCAGTTGTAGAGTCGTTGCTGCCAATATATTCCCATGACATCTGCTTTCGACATCTCGGGCGACATATATTCTAATTACTTGGGCTGTCAATGCCTTGACTCATTGACTCGAACCAATTTATCGAAGAAAGAGTACGAAACGAAGATTTCCGTTGCTAGCCCTCATCGTTTCTTTTTCTCTCGTCTTTCAGTGGAGAGTTTGGTTTAGCTCTTGACACTGCTGACTGGAACAGTTAAAATAATTATTTAGCCACGCACAGGAGTAAGAAAGAAAATGAAGTCCTACTGGGTAGAAAAACTTCTCTACTTTTCTACTTTTGCTTCGTTTCTTTCGCTCATAGTTAAATCAACAGTCACTTTCGTTAATATGTTGGACTTGGAACAATATTGCGTACAGTAATATACGATCTGCATGATTATTCACTGTAAGTTTCATCTTTGCCGACTTGTAGATCTCAGAAAATGCATTTATCTGGCCCCTTGTGGCCACGGCCCAAAACTGATATTTTTCCCCGAGGCGTACTGGTTTCGTTTTCATTTTATCATAAAAATGGTAGTCGGTTGATGGAGGAATATTATACTATATTCGTGTTAAGATTTTATAATATCTCGGGCAGCAAAGGTATAATATGGCGAATTGGGATGATTGATATATGTGACTGAGATGGATTCTCGGGGGAGATTTTAGGGGAAATTTATGGATAGGTAATACAATCGGCTTCTGCTATTAACAAGTTGAAAATTTAATAAATACATATATTATGAAGAGAAGAAAAAATAGATAGGTATAATTGAAGAAACACCATAGAAGAAGATGTATGTATTTGGGGGAGACCTTATAATTAAAATGTAAACTTAACTTTGACAAAAAAGAAGACTGCTTTAAATCAGTAATTCTGTGCTGAATTTTGTGATTAAATAGTATCAAAGCGCTGATAAAAACTGGTACGTTGAAATTAAGATTGAGTGTTTTCCTTCATTCTTGGAACGTAATTGATCAATTATTGATTAAGATATTTTCCACATATATTTTTCCACATATTTCCTATATAAACGTAATGATCAGTACCTAATATAGTTTAGGTATTTACTTGGGTATGTAGGTATTTACATTTTGTTAAATTATACATATAAACGTAGGGACATTTTGAACACATTATTATGAAATTATTATTATATATTTTATACCTTAACATTATAAAATAATATGTCATAAATAATTTGTAGCTAAATGTTTAGGAATAGTTATATCATTGATATATAAAAATATTTATATATATGTAAGAAAAAACATTAGTATATATATATATCTTAATTTAATTACTATACATGTGTAAAAAAAATTATAATGAAGGTTTAATACAACATTTGGAACTATACTCATGTATGGTAAAAATGACCGCTATCGTTTAATTACACTATCCCGAATGAGTTTACTGCAAACATGTTCTCAACTTACAAAATATAAAGAGCAAAATATGCTCACATTAAAACTGCATATATATGTATATCTATATTTGGAATGTACCTTTGACATATGAGTATGTGTACATAGGTATATGTAAATTGTCTGTATAGGAATATAGGCTATATTATTTTTTCCCAGGGAAGTATTACATGAACGTAGTCATATGTATAATATATATACAAGCTTGCATAGGTATATGTTCACCTGTTCATTTAAAACACTTCTACACTTATGCCTCTAATGCTATAGAAGAGTACATGTGCAGATATAAACACATAGGTAATCACACAGGGAAGGGGAGAAAAGATAGATTATCAGAGCGAAGTAAATTGATAAGATAACACACTTTATTGGGGCCGGCGTAAGTTGGGTTACCATAATTACAAATCGACAGCAATACACGGCTTCTTTATATCGATGCGGTCTATGATACCTAAATATATACCAATGGACGATTAATACTAAATCGAAAGAAGAAACACCTTTTTGACATATTTGTTAATGACTTACCCGGACACCCTGTGGCGTAGTATAAATTTGCACATGGACAATCAAAAGCTATAATTGGAATTTTGGGTGCAGTGTAGTACATATGGTTTACTGATTTGTACGTATAACTGCTGATATCAGATCCATGATAATATTTATTTATTTATGTATAAATGTATCATGTATGTAACAATTATATATGTAAATGATACGTTTATATATATATACATATATAATACATATTTTGTATCTGTTAAGTATTAAAGAAGATAAAGTAAAGTGATTTATTAAAAAAATGTTTTATAATGAACTTATAAATGTTATAATACATTTAAGTAGTCAATAAAACTGCTTAATTTATCATTTATAAAAATGTTATACGTAAATACTTCTTTCAATCTGAGTATCAGATATGAATTTATTGGAATTGTTTTTTGAAAATATTTGTTATCAAATTATATTGCATTAAAACAGGTAATTAAAATGATTTGCTAGGAAAATAGCTATTTAATATATATGTGTATGTATGTATATGCAAAATATTTCTTAACTTTTTATAGAAACAAAAATATCTAGTTTTAAAAGGAGGAAGCACGACAAAAATAAATGTGTGTTCATTAGACCTTTGAAGAAAATTATTTTAATTTTATTGTTATAATAAAATTATGTAATAATTATTGTAAAATAGTCTTCAACAAAACGATTATTTCTATTTTTCAGATCAATATCAATATCGCAAAATTTTTTTATCTGAAAGTAATAAATTATATGTTTTCAAAATATATGCGTGATTGTATTCTAACTACTTAAACAATCAATTCTCTACACTTGCTCACAATTCTGCCACTGTCCATCAAAAATATTAAATTACATAAATTCGTTAAAGATCACAGTTGTGATCGTATTAAACAAACAGGAACACACATAGGCGAAGTCTTAGTCATAGAAGTTTTAGGCTACAACTGTAAGGATTGTATATAGCATAACACAAATACTATATACCAACAAGAAGTGGTCAAACGACTCTGTTATAAGTTTCTTCCAAATATCTACTATATGTTCATTTGAGGGCAAACAAATACATACATTTATTCTCCAAAGAAAGAAAACTAAAGATTTCCTTCACAATGACTGAAAATATAAGACATAAACATAATATGTATATGTGTACACTATATTTACAGAGGCACTCCATTATCGTATTACTTCCAATATCGCCCAAATTACATTGACGAAAGGAAAAGAGAAAGAGCACAATGAAACTATATGGAAATGGGAGTGGGTTGGTCTGCTCGCTTCGTGTGTATAGACATGGATGTGATGTATAATGCATGTGTATATACATACAAAACTCTTTTAAGCAATTACCGATAAAAGCCTTGTTTGAAGTGGACAATTATTATCGTTCAGTGTATTTCTCTCAATACGTTCTTGGAAGAAAGATCCGGTGTGGGAAGGACATTGATGAAAGAATTGAAGGATGCATGGGCACTAAATTACAAAATCGTAATACGAATGTGTATGTATTACGGGAATATATTAAAATGCACACGAGAAAGAATAGTGTGCAATACAATTTCTAGAAATAATCAATCAATGCAATACATACAATTTGTCAAAGTGCTTGCAGTACACACTTGACACATTTTAACACGATTTATAAGAAAGGAAAGAATCCTCTGTAGCCCACTTGATTTCATCTATTTAATCGAATCTTAAATAGAATGCTGACCATGTTAACTTCTTAGAAAATGTTATTCTCCTAAGTTTCTATAATATGCAGGTGAAAAATTAAGTTAGTCATAAACCAGAAGTTCTAACTCAGTTCAACTCATTATATTTATTTTGAAATTATGTTAATAGTCTATAAAAATAAAGAAATCACACATTCTGTTCAGAAACAAATCAAATTCAAAGATAATATAAATATAAGAACTGTTAAAAAATATAGATGAGATCGTTACATATCAGTAGTATTAAAAAATAGGACAATTGTTTATATACAATTGAAATTAAATTAAATATTTACAATTTCTCTAAGTTATGTACATATATATATTTATCGAAATAATGCTAATTCAATTGTGTGACTATATTAATTATTCTGAAGTAAATTTTAATAAAAATAAAGTTGTGCCTTTTTATTTGGTAATAAGAAGGGTGGAATACTTCTTACAATTAATTTAAATGTTGTATATATTTGTAATGTATTTAATGAATTAATTAAAATTTAATTAAAAAATATATAAATTTAAGTAATAAAAATTAAATATAATTATATCACGTTTAAATAGCCCTATAATTGTGACATGTAAGTTTCAGCATGTTCCGTGCATTTATACATGTATCATTTTTTTGAGAAATAATATAAAATAATTTTATACTATTTTTCATTTTATATAATAGGAAATATATTATTAGATTAACATTTAAACACAAAAGAGAATAATAATGTATATATGTATATACACGAGTAATACTCATCGGAATATAAGTTAAAGTTTTAATAAAATACATCATAAATATGTGTATTTAGATATTTTTAAACTTTACTTAGTATTATGACATATATTGTATTACTAAAATGCCTATCTATCATATCTATGCTAATAATTTTATTAATATATCATGGTTATTAATTTTGAATGAGCTATCAGATATCTTTCAGTGTAAGCAAATGATCTCTGGGAGAAAAATATCTACAAATGCGATAAACAGATGAAAATCAAGATGCATGGGTGCAGCAGGCAGGTATACGTAAATATAGATATTGAAGATGACATAAGAACACATATATTCATATAGGAACAATATATATCAACGTTCATAAATAATTTATGCATCTAGTGAGTTCATCTCAAACTAATTTAGGGTCACATGTAAAGAGAAAAAACCGACTATCGAAGAATGCAGACAAAATTGAAATTCGTCAATGTATTATCTCATGACTTACATAAATGACTTTATAGAAACTAAGTATTACAAAATTTGTTGTATTCGTATAGAATTATGACAAGAATAGTAAAATGTATAATGCAGAAATAATAATGCAGGCATTTTTTTGTTATATCAACTTAAGCTACATTTCTGGATTAGGGTGTGTCTTGATTCTGCATATATATAAATACACAACAATTTTTACTTTCTACAATTATTTGAAATCATCAAAATGAACGGTATGCATATACACCTATATACATGCATATATTCTTTCCATTTTAGATTTTCTTAAAGTTTTAGTGAAAGAATTTATTTTTTCTTCTTGTATGTATTTATGTGTAAAGTATGCAAAACAAAATGTGATGATAATGCATGAAGAACGAAACGAAAGGAGAGAGAAAGAGATCAAGCAAGACAAAAATGTTTCTCCCCTCGGAATGATTTGTGATGTTAAGACAGGGTCTTCAAACAGATTTTTTAAATAGAGAAACTCTATAATTTTATCTCTTTAACGGTGTACATAAGGACAGACATGTTAAAGTCTTATTTATTGTATGTATCTTATTGTCTTGTTTATTTTATTAAGTCATTTAAATACACCATATATAAAAGTTGAACGCAATATATCATTTTTTACGTAAAGTTTTATGCATCTTATTAGATTATTAGGTAATAAATATAAATGATAATATGATTTATAAATGCAAAGAATTGTGTATTTTAAAGGGAAAAAAGTTTTGTATTTTTCTTTATAACAAAATATTTTAAAAATTTACTTAAGTTTGTATATCTATGGATAAAACATGTTTTTGGAGATATTTTCATAGATTTCTTCATCTATAACATATTCTATTAAAAATAGATTATTTAACGTATTTACATTGCATATAAGTTTTAAATATTCTTGAATGTGCAAAAAAATACAGTCGGTATATGAATGTGAGTAGTGCCATACTTTGAGAATATAGGATAATGTAAACGTAAAAGTTTTTTTAAATATTGAGGAAATAGATATTATGAATTGAATAGGTACAGTAATAAAAATTCTCGTATACATAGTTAAGAATACTACATAATATATATTTTTCATATTTTAAGACACGAATATCTGTTGTTATATTTAAATTAATCGATAGATAGTTACCCCAGCTTGTCTTGGAAGTGACATATCCTTGGAGCAATAAGTGGCCTGCCCGATATTCTCCATTTGATAGTAGTCATCACGCCTGCTGATCGTCTGGAAGTGAAACCGAAGCCAAGTTTAGTCATTCGGTAATATTAAAGAAAACACATTATCCCACTGTTTATAATCTTTATCTTATAAAAGGGGAGGGACAACACGTAAATTCGGTCTTATAAAGTTTCCTCAATGAGATTTAAACTATTATATTTTTTGTGTGCATGGAAAAATGTGATATTATAGAAAGTAAACAATGAGGCTTATCTTATTCACAAAAAAGCTTGCGTGGAATTAATATTTTGCATTGTCAAAAATACGTAATTAATGTTTGTTTAGATTACCGGTGTTATCTTCTTTAGTTTCTACAAATAGTTATATAATTAGTCATCACTTATTATTCAAAATTATTGAAATCTATAAAAACAACAAAGAGGGAGGGGGCTTGTATATAGACTCATCAAAGATTGTTTGAATTGATGACGTAATCATTGTTGAAAGTGTCTTGACAGGAGTTATCTTTTTAATTATTCAGACGCAAAGAACAAAGTAGAAAAATATAAAGAGGAAAGGTTATAATAGAGTTGCAAATTACGGAAAGAAGATATTCAGAGATTATTCTTGTGATTAGATGCAATGTTGTCGACGGAGCCATATATATTATCAGAGAAAGTCGACACCTGTTATAAGTAAAAACTTATTCTCAGCAGCTCTCTATATTCTTAAAGTTATTACTAAACTGTGTAGTTTTGGATACCCTGATTACCATGTTTGGCTTTGTATATTGACGGTATATGTAGGTATAGAATTTGGAGATTCTCATTCCGTTTTAGTTAAACAAATTATTACAACATAATATGCGGCTTCTAGAAAGGAGGGCGGAGCGCACCAAGAGAAAAAATTAGCTTCAGTCGGTGCTGATGTGTTTGCTCAAATGAGAACAACCGACAATGTAGGAGGCAGCCGAATTGTGGACACTCCTGAAAAGTTGTTTACATTTTAGGGTCGAGAAGAAGAAGAGGAAAAAGAAATAGAGGAGGAGGAGAACTTGGGAGAGGGGAAATGGAAAGAGCGAAGGATTTGTTGAAGCTCGAGTGGTGGAAAGAAGGCTCTGTATTGCTTTCTATGTAAGTGTGTCAGACATTAGTGTGGTGCTGGCACAGAGAGAAGAGGTTAAGGCAGGAAAATCCTTCGATAGTATTCTCTGAACCTCTTGTTCTAATGACTGACCAGCTGACGATTTACTAACATCCCTTATTTATATATTTGTTTATAATGGATTTCTAAACCAGAAGCACATTATGCATAATATTATTATAGTTAAATTCTCTTCTTCCATGTGAAAAAATCTCACTTGAACATGAAGAAATTCTTGCCTGTCGAATTTACTCAAGCTGCTATTGGGTTTCTTCTGCAGATTTCAAGGGTTAAACTTTAATTCCTTATTTATATATTATGTATATATACCAACTACACTCAAAGCACTCGTATATTTGTCTGTATATAGGTGTATTATCGAATTATTAATAAACCTTATATATTGCGCATGTGGAAAAGGCAATTCAATGTTTTTTCAAACACATAATTTGAAATATTTAATATAAAGATTGTAGAATAATTTAAACATATTACCTATATTTATTACTTGAAGTATAATAATGTTACGCATAAATTATATAAAAATAACCCGAAATAAAATATTTGAGGATCCTAGAAATCTTATTTTTAGACATGTTCAGATGAAAAAAGACTATATAATAAATTTTTACCAAGTATAGTAACCAGCTAGGTATTGTTATTTAATATTTTAAAGTAATATAAACATATATTATATTTATTAAATTTAAAATATTGAATATGAAGAAGTTTTAGACTTTATTTAAGTGTGGAAAAATAAACTTTAAAAAACTATTCATTATCTGCAAAGAAATGTCTATTTTGAAAATATTGTATGATAAAATTATATTTTTGCTAAATATAGATATAAACATAAACTAATTATATCATATACAAATATATTTGAATATAACAAATAAAGGGTATTACATACATGCATAATGTTTAAATGTATATGAGATATTTTGAATCTATTTTCATTTATGTTATAATATAAATCTATAGTTATACCATAAATTTATACTTTAGTTTTAAATTAATCTTTGCGGAAATATAGTTTAAACTATCGTTATAAAGTAAATGATGCGGAATATAGTTCATACAGCTGTAACATTATTCGTTAAAACTGATGAATACTCAAATATAATTATTGCTGATTTAATTGAATGGAAAAGTTAATTGTGGAACAATCTTAAATGTTTTTATAATATGTATTTTTTTATTATTATATATTATATATATTATTATATTATATTACAGGTATAATATAAAGAGTCGTGAGTCAGGAGTCGTAGACTACGCAAATTTATAAATTCCAAGTGTTACAAACTAACTAAATTATATGAAGTCCAAATCGAATAGTGTATCACAACAAATATGCATAGGCTCTATTTTATAATGAAAGTTATGTATTGCTTCAACTTAAGCAGTATATGATATGGAAAATGTATTGAAATGAAATCTAGTTACATTTCTCTACATGAAACTTTGATTAATTGGAGCCCTGCCTCACGAATATGTCTTGTAAATATGGTTTTGTAGGTATATGTATGTTATTTGAGATATTCCCAGTAATTACAGTTGGGTTTAACTTTATTACCTATAGTTTGAGGCATATGAAAGCATGTCACCTGCTTTATATGTAACAATATATATTCTGCGTTAGTAGATATGATACTTGTTCATATATCATTGCATTGCTCAAAATATTCCGGAAAGTAGATGTATGTTCTCATTGACCCAATATTTATGTGCATTATATTTTAGAGTTTAGAGTTAAAAATATAAATATAAAAACAAAATTATTTCTTTAATTATACAACTTAAGTTCATCTATAAGGCTATCTCCTATGGTATACTGAAACATATTTTATAATGTAAAAATAAAACGTGGATAAATTAGTATAATTAAAAATATCGTTAATTTTGTTTTATTAATTTGTATTTATACATACTACGTAGTGGAGAGCTGGACGATGTGCTGTTTTAACCTTGTATGTAGTAAATGTTGCTTGCAAAGTTTCATTTGCATATTGGTTAAATATCGTTCTATTGGATTTTGCAACAGTACGAGGAGATGGATCGCTGAAGAAACGTAACAATTGTTTTTCCGGTGAACTGTTTTGTTTTATAATTGCTCATTCGGGTATAGGTATATATTCACAATATGTGGTTTGTTAATTTGATATGTTAAAGATTTAAATACTAATTTATATATATATATATTTTTAAAAACAGTTGAACATTTTTCTTAGAGTTCTATTGGACCAGTTTCAAAAGCTTTTTATTCCCTTGGGCAGAAAACTGAGTTTTATTGTTAATTGTATTGATTATACATGAAATATAATATCGTTGTTGGATGTTTGCCTCCTTTATATTGTTTTGTTTATATAAAGAAATTGCTATAATTATAATTTTAAATATATACGAATGGAATAATTCACTACGACTATTCTAACAAATCTTTAAACATATTTAAATGAATTCAATAAAGTACTTAAAGTTTGATCTGAAAATTAAAAAAGGAAATTTGGCAGTAAATAACTATATAGTTAGCTAAAGATTTTATACCATTTCCGGTATTTGTTAATTATATGTATTAAAATGCAAGTTTTATTATATATCTCAAGAGTGTGTACTTTAAATGTCTTGGATTTTTAACAACAACATAAGATAAAATAAATTGTGTAAATTGTTTTACAAAAACTAATCCATTTTTATATAAACAAAAGCAATTTAAAAATGATGGTCATGAATTGAAAATACCAGAATATTTTTTTAGCATTAGTTGTGAGTATATATGAGACAGTTAACTTATATTTTTACTTACCGACGTGAAACACAATGTATAAGTTGCAACTAAGGTTAGTACAAAAGCGAAATTTTGAGAATTTAAGTTAAAATAAATT
This sequence comes from Invenusta paracnida, assembly GCA_036023295.1. Taxonomy (NCBI): domain Eukaryota; kingdom Metazoa; phylum Platyhelminthes; order Proseriata; family Coelogynoporidae; genus Invenusta; species Invenusta paracnida. The sequence continues at coordinate 25,009 of JAYRBW010104357.1, forward strand.
AGCTCAATCTATTCTGTTCTGGTAGAGTGAATAAATTAGGATAACGATCTGATTGTGTTGCCAACTAGTGAATACACCATTATCATAAACTTGGATCCTTTCAAGCTGCAGTGCAAAGGTATTTCTCTCTTTCTATTTATAGGGGGGGGGGGCGAGTGGAGAATATGGGGCATTGAAAATTTTATATCCCTTCATTATTCCCGACCCCAATATTATTTTTTCCTTTTTTTCCTCGTAGAGAGAGCAGCGGCATTTAGAGATCAGTGCAGAACTCAGAAATAAAGAGAAGGAAGGAAGAGAATAAGCGTTGTAGGTGAAAGGAAAGACAGGTGACTGAAGGTAGGACTCTACTACTAAGAATGGTGTCAATACTTTCCTTTCAGGGGCAGATTTTACGGAAAGTTAATATACTATTTCCTAATACAATAATAACGACACAATGACCAAATCGATAATACATATTTTCGTAAGTTTCATCTGGCAAAAAGCCCCAAGAGGCCGTCTGTCTTTTTGTCGGTTTTCTCACCTTAATACAGGTGAAAGGTCAGAATTCAGTATTTTATTAAACCAGACTGATCCTATGTCTATGTGTACTCAAAATAATTAATGCATTGTACACTTAAATTTTTTCTTCTATTTTATACTTCAGAAAATAGGTAGAATACCTTAGTTTTCCGTAATCGGCCATCTAGCATAGCAACTTCTTCATCTAAATATTTCCCCATTTGGGAAGAAGATCTGCTATATAGAGAAGGAACACCCATAGGGTTATAGCGCTACAGTAACTATTTTGGATCTTCAGGAGTTGTACTGTAGCATCTCAAAACTCAGGCAATCATTTCTATCATTTGCACGCATACCAAATTCTCATCACACTACAAGGAAGAACCATAAAGTATTAAAAACAAGTCAGTTGGAGAAAACTGCTGCATTTTATAACTTTCATGTCTCCTCTCTCTCTGTCTGCGTTTCTTTTCCTTTTTTGTTCTATACTTATTTTAGACTGATAAAAATGGTACTTTGTTATGGTTTAATTATGAGACTAATATACAGATATGTGCATTAAATGCAGTGGTTACGATATTATTATATGTTGTATGCGTTTTAATTTTGTATAGAATATATGGTACTCTTGACTAGAATAGCAAATTTGAGTTATCAAACCTTGCCCACCACGCATACTGCTCTCATATGGATATATATCGCCTTCTTTCTTAAGCAGCTAATTAATATGCTTAATAGCATATTATATTGTAATTTAATGACTCTCTACCTCACTATTTCTGTCCAGGCTCTGTGGTACTGTGGCTAATTTAATATATCCCTGTTGTCTACAATTGTTACTATACAACAATAGATTAATAAACACATTTAAAAGCATTGTCATCAAAACATGTTTACATACAAATAGGGGCAACACTTCCCTGTTGAACACCTTTTTCAATTTTTACTGTCAATTGTACATCTGTAAGGTTTTTGCAGTTAACATAGCCTATTCATTATATGTAACAATTTGTTGTCAAGAATGTGTGTGGCCATACATAACTAATAGGGTTAAAGCTTTAAAATATTATACTGGAAGGCTTTATTGTTAATAAATTGCGATTCTATGTTTTTAAGAAATTGTATGATGCATATTATGTTGATAACGTTGTCTAGTTGAAATATTAAAATTTCAGTTTGAACAAAAGAAAGTTAGAATGAGTGAAATAATTGTTTGATACTTTAGTCACTATATTGAATTAGATACAAAACAACGTATGTAATTGTACTTTAAAAAATAAACCAATATACAGTTTTCATATTAAATTTAGACTTTTATTGTTCCTGTAAAAATGTTCCATTGAAAAATATTATATATAATTAAATTAAATTAAATTTCTATACATATATATATATATTTCAATTTAAATATTAATATTAATTTATGCCTTCTCATACTTTGATATTTTAGTATATTTAAATTTATTTCATATAATTGAAATCATTTAATGTAATGAAATAATATAACTATAATTAATTTTGTGCTTTGCATTATTGTGTGTACTTTTTTCATGATGGAAGACAGCTAAATAATTTTAAATCTATAAATTTAAAATGGTATAATATTTGTTATCTAAATTAATTCTACTTAAAAGGGGATCTATTAATCATGGATAAAATACAAATATATTCATTTTTTAATTGATGACGCATGATTTTAATTTCAGAATAAATTGCATTATATTAATTATTATTATGAATATGTACGAATGCCGATAAAGAGATCGTAACTAATTTCATAGAATATTTTAATTATAACTTTTTTGTCATCTTAGGATTAAATATTTTCTCAAAACAAACAATATCAACATACCTGTAAGCGAGGATCCTTTCTGGGTAGTGTGCAGCTGTTTGAATAGTCCATGAGATTGAAATCGGGTTGCATCTCACCCGGCTGATAGAAATGGACCGGAGTTCCCTCACAGTAGGTCTTCGTGGTAAACTGATTGCCTAGGGCATATGCCGTGCCTGACCGGAAGGGCCGAACCATTCGGAACCGAACCCAGAATATCGCCGCAACAAGCGAGATGATCAGCGCCACTGCACACACCACGATGAGGATGAGAATTACCACATTGCTGAGACTTGGGTCCCCTCCAGAGGCAAGATATACAGCAGAGCTGATGTTGACGTAGAAGTGGGCGACGTTACTTCTCGGTGGAATGCCATTATCAGACATGAGAATTGAGATAAAGTAGAGATTAGGTTCGGGATAATCGAGCTCAAACCAGTCGGTAACCAGGCGACCGTCAACTCTTCCGACGGAGAAGATTGGGCGCGAGGCATTTGACTGAAGAATCCGGTATGTGATGGTGCCATTCTCTCCAGCATCAGCATCTCTGACACTCAGTGTCGTTATCATGGTTCCCCGGGGTGAGTTCTTTGGGACCAAGACCTTTTCGCCGAATACAGTGTTGTTCTGTGGATAAATAAGTCGAGGATCGTTGTCGTTCCTATCTTCCACCATTACTGTTACTGTGACTGTCACCGACATTGGAGGATTGCCCTCGTCTCGTCCTATCACACGCAAAGTAACATTGGTATGAGAGTCAAGAATGGACTCCCGGTCTACGGTACTACGAGCAAAGAGCTTGTCTCGAACTACGTAGAACCACTTGTCTGCCGCTGACATCGCCCGATCGAGGCTTATTCTTATTGTTGCGTTGTTTCCAGCATCGGGATCTGTGAAGGGGAGAATTCCGATCTCCTGACCATCAGGAGGGTTTTCAATGACCGAAAACCGATGAGAGCCTTCATACCGAGGAGCATGATCATTGATGTCTGCAATGTCCAGCACAAGTTCCGTTGTATTGTACAATGGAGTAGGTTTGGCGCCATCAAAAGCTTTCACCTGAAAAGTCATACGTGGAATACTCTCTCGATCGAGAGATTTGAGAAGAATGATTCCTCCGAAATCTGTTATTTTTATATACTCCATAAAATCGGAATCCTTGGGTGAGCTTAACTTGTAGTAAACTTTACCAAACTCTCCATCGTCTTTATCTGTTGCTTCAACCCTGGTAAGCTCGCTTCCTGGTTTCGTGTCTTCTGGGACATTTACCCGATACGAGCTACGCTTAAACTGGGGCCAATTGTCGTTTTGATCTATAATTTTTACCGATACTGATTGAACGATTGTTTTGGAAGGTGGGGCCGGATCATGGCACTCAATTACAGGTTTTACTTCTCTTTCTGTTTCATAGTCGAAAGGTTTCAACAACTTTAGGATATACAATCTCGGTGAAATTGATTTAAGTGTGAAGTTTCCTTTCTCCTTCAAGCGGCAGCTAACACCGTTTGAGGAAGCATCAGCATCAGCAACTACAATAATTTTTACTAACTTGTCAACAGTGTTGTCATTTTCTTCAATGTCATGACTTGTTTTTATAATTAGCTTTGGATCATTATCATTCACATCAATAATACTCACTGTCAAAGTTGCAGTAGATGATAAGGCCGGACTCCCACCATCTTTGGCTACAATATGAAGCGTGAACTTCCGCTCCTCACTTTCCTCATAGTCAACTTTCTCTTTGAGTTTCACATCGCCTTTAATCGGATCAATGTCAAACTTTTTTTGCACCATATTGATTGCCGGAGTCTCTCTTCCAAGACTGTAGGTAATTTTGGCGTTATCGCCTGCGTCGCTATCCTTCGCTTGTATTGTTGTCAGTTTAAAACCTATCAATGTATCTTCCGGAATCGACACTGTACTTGATCCGTTGCCGACAAATTTTGGAGCATTGTCATTAACGTCTGTGATTACTACAGAAACAGTCGTCGAGCCTGTGAGTGGGGGATCTCCACCATCGATCGCAATTAGCGTCAATTCGAAGCGATCTCTTTTCTCCCTATCAAATGGACTGTTTACCAGGAGTATTGGAATTTTTTTGTTTTGAATCAGCGTGAATCTTCCATCATCATTGGGATTAATTAGCCGATATTGAACTACCCCATAGTTGGGAGAATCTTTGTCTGATGCTTTGGGTAGAGGGAAGGAAGCACCCGAAGCAGCCGACTCTGGGATTCGGATAATCGGTGAGGTTTCAAACCGGGGTTGGTTATCATTGTCGTCCTGTATCTCCACATTCACCTTAACGTTCTCGAAGTTGCCTTCTTTACTTAGCAGATGCACCTCGATCTCTATAACACACTTTGGAAGAGCACAGCATGCCAGATCACGACAGATCAAATCTCGATCCAGGGTCATCTTGGTGTAGAGGTTGGAGGACTTGTCCACTGTAAAGTACTTTTCCTGATTGAGAATGACCTCAGTGTACGTACGCGGTATACCCCGCGCTTCTTCCGCAATGTTCCCTACCAGCCGCTTATAGGGAGTAAGATCACCTAGACGAAATGTGACCGTAGTTTGATTGAAAGACTTTCTTGGTACAAGAATAATAAATAGGAGAGCCGAGCATAAAAGGTGGCAAAAGAATATTTCGCAACCCGCTCGCATCGTGTTGTGTGTTTTGTGTGATGAGTGGAGTAGAACAAATTACTAGGGTTTCTCAGAATCTTTGAAAGTTTGGTAGTGACCCTCTCGACTTTATGAGCTGATATCGCATTTAGTCGAGGAATTATTTTCCAATCGCTTTTCACGGTTGACTTGGTCTTGCTTTATTGGAATATTCATAGAAATCAGCGTGCTTGATCTTATCGCTGGGATCCGCAGGAATTTTCTTTTGAAAATAACTCCTATTTAGTTTTCTCTCTTTGCGCGATACGTTAGGATTATTTTTTTTAAAGCAATCAGCTTGCTTGTCTGAAAGACATAAAAAGAACATACCCTGAGTCAACCCTGTAGCATTTTTACAATTAAAATAATATTTTCACATGGATTGAAAACAGAAAATAGGAATAGAAGAGAGATAAATTGTAGATTTCTAGGTCTTAAATAGAGGACGACTGTTTATTTAAATTTTAAAGAAGCACTGAGGTCTTGCTTGAGTTTTTCTGGCCTTAACTTTAATAGAAGGGTTAAGATTTGGATAAAGGAAAATAAATTGGTTATTTTTCAAAACTTCCATGGGAGATTAGACCCCAACCTTGTTTGAGGCAGACACGGCATATCCTTCAAGTAATCTTAGTGTGTCAAGCGTGAGTAGCTAATGTTTAAAAAACAAAACTTTACATAATTTGGTCTCTATTTTTATACTACAAATCGTACGATTTACGATCACAAAAGAAATAATTCTTGGAAATATAATATTCAACAGTATAAGCGGCTTAGCTGTTTCTGTAAACTTTAATTTCAGATAAAATATTTTGCTATTTCTACATATTATACTAGATAAATATTTGTTTATTTCATTCCTAAAATTTTGTTTCTGGAAAAAATAGTTCCATATTATTAGTTATGTATCATTAAAAATATTATTTATATTCATTATTTTATATTTAAAATGTAACGTCTTAACTATCTATACCTACCTATTAAGGTATTTCTTATCAAACTTACAATTCATATAATTATTTACGACTTCGATGAAGAAAATATATAGGAAAAGAAATAGATTTTTATAGAATTAATGATGTTTCCATTATTTGTATATAAAATATTCATAAATGATATATATATAGGTACTTATTAATAGATCAGATACTAAAAGTCCAATATGTATACGCCAAAGATGGTTATCTATACTTTACTAATATTTATCAGCTAAGAACATCATTATTTCTTCTTTTTATTTGTAACACTATAATATTATGTAACATATAGTTTTTATGATGTATACATTATAATATTTATGAGAATTATATTTATTATTTAATATAAATCTATCAAATGTATACATACGTAAATCGAATTCAACATAAGTTTTGAAGTGATCTGTTTTCTCCTTGTCAAATGGAATGTTGACAAGGAGTAATGGAATCTTTTTGTTTTGAATCAGCGTGAATCCCCTATTTCATGTTTTATAAAAAGGTATTTTGTATGAATATACTTTTTAAAAAGATGATACATATTCTCTTTATACTGGTATAAAATATTTTTTTGAAAATGAAAAAGGCTTTATTGGAAGAATTTTTTATATAAAAAATATTAATAAAGAATCAATACTTAAATCTATCTGTCACCTTCACAGTTAGTACTCAGTGGTTCTAATAACTAAACTAAAATTACTAACTTGTTTACCGAATAATAAAAAATCATAATCTGTTATTTATCACTAATCTGAATGAATATATAAATTATTAGTATATAATACCTTCAATAAATTAGGAATATTTACATATTAAAATCATTCTTTCGTACTGTATATTCCATTAAGACTATATACAATTATAATTAATATGAGATCATCTTATACCAAAGCTGCAATAACATTTGAACCCTGCGAAATATCATCAATATTTCAAGAACGATAATATTAAATAATAAATAATAATAACCTTTAATAAATAAGTTAATGTTTCCGATTATATGTTGCTTTCTGATTTATTTTTCTTTATTGATGACATAAAGTAGTCAAGAAGAGAATATAATTTTGAACTATAAAATGAAAAGAATAAAACTCACCTTTTAAAACACTTCTTTTCTTTTAATAATTATCTAAGCACCAAAATATACTATGGATAGCATCTTGGCAAACACTTCCTTTAATGAATATTAAAAAAAATCAACTTCAAATTAAACACAAAAATTTGAATTTGTTTTACACTGGTTGATGTCAAATTAGTTCTGTTTAAAACAGCTGAAATGTAAATAATTCACACAAAATACTTGATGCAATAATTAGAAGCCACAATTGACAGCCTCCTGTGGCAGGAAATTTAGCTTTCGCTAACTAAAAGGAGAAAGTTTAAAACACTATAATAAAACAGAAATATCATCTGCGCAATGATTGGCTATAAGTTTCCGCCAATCACAGATGTGGGAAAAAGGAAATGTGTGCTTTTAAAAAATTGTACAAATTTCTTAACTGCCATCAAATATATATGTAAATTAATAAATGTCTACATTTTATTGAAAATAGGTACGTTCGAGCACTTCATAACTTAAGGACTTAAATAGGTAGATATAAGAAGCTACTGTTGCGTAGCTTATTTTAAATTTCGTTTTAAAATATTTAAAATAGGCACTATACCTATTTAATTTAAATAAAGAAAAGCTATTAATTAATTTATCATTCACATAAATTAGACAAAGTAACTGTATCTCGACAGATAAAGCAGATGTTCTTTAGGTTATTATATCATTTAAATATAAACTTAAGAAATACTTCATTGATTTAATTTCTAGTCAAACGCTTGTAATACCTATGTAGGATTGTTTATTTTCTGAGTAGTCTGCAAGTCTGCAATAATCGATGCCACTTAATAACCTATATTTAAAATGAGTTGGGATCATCTATATGGTTATCTGTGTTAAAGAAATGAAACTGCTATAAGATATACTTACATTTATTTAATTTTAATTTAAAATTAATTAATTTATTTATTTTATCAATAATTTACTTATTTATTTATTTGTGATTTATTTGTGATTTATTTGTGATTTATTTGTAATTAATTTATTAAATACTATTATAATTTGTTTTACTAAAAGTCTTTGACGCACTTGAAAATAACAAAAGAAATAACTTAGAAAATCTGTGTTAACTCATTCGTTCTTAAAGGTAGAATAATAGCAAGATAAAAATTTGTATAAAACATCCAGGAACAGATTATTACTCGTTATGGTAACGTTTAGTCTTAATCTATAAAATAAAAGTATAAAAAACACATTTATATTTCCTTTAACCTTACAAGATTATATATATATATTTATTAGTGCTCTAATGACTGAAGATGAAAGAATGAATCTGTTATTATAAACCAGTTCTTCATATACATAAGATTACTCACACCTCTTCGAAGTTTACAAATGACTAGCGAACATTTCTATAAATGGATGATCTCCGAACTGCTTAGTATCTTTACTAATAAAATATGTAGCACGTATTCGTATTCTGTTGGTATATCTTTATTTAATTCTAACATTCTAACATCAAAGAACTCTAATTGGAGCGTGACAGTGCAAAGAATATTTGGTACTTGTGCATATTTTAAGAATGTTTATAATTATATTTTAATAAATATGATGTATACAAACTATGTAATATTATTGACATCTAAATAGATATTTTTCATAAGGTATTTGTATTTGTATTTTATTTTTATCTGATTGAATTGATTTTCTAAATTTTAAATGGAGAATGTTAAATGTAATTAGATTTTATCTTGTCTTTAGAGTAAAAGAATAATTACAACAAATGCTTTTTATGCATTATTTATAGAACATGGTATAATGTTATATTATATGAATAAATATATTTGTTTATTCAAAAGGGTTTTAATTAAAATTAAAAATATCATTAAATTGTGTGGTATATAATGGTAATGCAATATACACACAACTGTTGTTTTGTCTTCAATATAGGTACATAATTTCATATCTATATAAAATATCAAGAAAATAAGATATCACATATTTCCAGACTGAGGAATTTTAAGCGGATGCACAAAGTAAAAAGGCTGATTATTGATTAAGGTTATATATATATAATTTTTATATTCAGCAAATTTCCATATATGTATTATGTATAATTATGTATTATATATTAAGACTTTTATTTTATTTTATTAACATAGGCATGTACATATTTACAAATGCGTCTATGCATGTACAAAATATGTATGACGTTATAGATATCAACATACTCAGTAGTTCTTGACAATAAACACATTTTCTGTTTTTTTTGCTCTATCAAGTGACTGAACATGTTTTTGAATTTAAAATGTAATTACATATAGAATATAAATAAATACATTAAGTAGAATATATCTTCAGTCTTCTTGTTATGCAGGATAAATAAAATCATCTGGTTGAATTGCAGAGCTGTTAATTACCCATTGTTCCAACATTCTTATATTTTATGACAGTGCTATACTTTGTCTCTCAATCTAAATATAAAATATACCTTAAATATGTAATATTATAATCTATAATTTAGGTGTTAGTTAAAGGTAACAACACTTTTTGCTTTTTTCCCTTCCCCAAAAATCTCCCTATAAAATATAAATAATTTCTGCTACACTACATTACCGTAATACAGGTCTTCCTTTTAGAATATTTTATTCTGGAATATATTGTGAGCCACTTGTGTCCGTCAATTAAATGATGTCTTGTTGAACATTTACACCTTAAAAATTATATTATGATGAATATGTTTAACATTTACTGGTAGAAGGTTTAAATTATTCAGCAAGATTTCCACTACAAACACCCTTCCCCAATAGAACCAGCACGACGCTTCGATCTGACTATTGCAATGGCAGTCATCGCACGCAAATTCTGCCGAAGAAATATCTGACATCCCATTTGTTACAGGGTTATTCCTCGGAGAAAAGAAACGACAAAAATGTGATGTGTAGGAAGGTGGTGGACGGACTCATTGAAGGACGAAAACTGTTAGGTGTGAACTTTGTTTAAAATTTAATATTTTCCCTTCTCACTCTCTGTAACTACTGACACATTGTAGCAAATGAAGCATATAGTTAAAGGTGCGAATACATAATTTACATAAGACTATTTGAATAGTTAATATACATTGTACCACTAAAGTATATACTAGTTTTTATTATATTAGCAGTTTTTAAGTAGTTTGTTTTAAAATAATTTTTAGAAAACCCTTATAAAATAATATTTCACAATGAAACTTTTATAAGAAATGCATATTAAAAAGTTTCATTTGAAAACTAACTACTGTATAGTGAAATTTATAAATGGATTATAGCGGTCAGAATTGTGATTAGTGTGTATAACACAAATAATGAAATTAGCTCATTCAGTCTAAAAGTAATAATCCAGGCAAGTATATGTATACTTAATAATCTGTGAATAATTAGATATTTTATGAACACTTGACAGTAATTTACATAATATTATGCCACAAAAATATGTTTATCAAAAGAGCACAATCAGCATTATTCAGGTGAATGAAGTGCTACTAATTAGTAATTCACTGGCAACTTAGTGTAATGCAGTGTAGTCAATGCCAATATAAACTCACATTTATAGTAATACATTTATAGTCATTCAATCTGAGAATAAAAGTACGTCCAGAATTGTATGTTATTATTTTAAAACTTAACTATATATAGTTGATCTTTAAGTTTAAACTCAATCTAGAATACATCATTATAAAATATTAAATATTAAAATTAGTAAACCATATGAATTAATCCTTAAACATGTGAATAAACGGCGAAAGTTGGCTTAAAATTTAAAATAGCTAAACTATCACAAATATGTTATATTGTAGCGGCTGTAACATCGCTCTATGCCACCCATAGTTTTTTTGACGTCATTTTATTTAAAATTTTAATTCATGTAAAAGAATGTATGTTTTCACAATAAACATTTTGATAAGACCTAACGTGGTCTTATCGCTACATTGGTGAGCCTCACAAAATGACAACCGATGACAATGCCACACCCCCATCGCAAGCCATCAACGCCGTGGCAATCAAAATTTTCACCGTTTTGGGTGCAAGAGCTGGACCTGTTGTTCCAACAGGCTGACTCCATGTTCGCCATAAAAAGGGTCACGAGTGAAACAAGCGATTACACTATATAGTCGCCAATCTCGACGCCGCGACGGCGTCAAGATTCAGAGATATTTTAAAAGCCCCGTCATTGAACGCGTACACTGCCATTCGCCAGCGCCTCACAAAAATATAGAGCCTCAACAGGCGGGAGCGGACAGCGCGCATTCTCGATATCGCCACTATACCGTCCTCCTTCCACCGTCATGGACGAGCTACTGTTAGCTATATGATGGTCAGCCGGCAGATTTTTTTCTGAGGGATATATTTTACGCATTTTACCCAAAGATTTTGCAATAGCCGTCGCCAATTCCAATTCAGATCTGCGCCAATTGGCGGCGGAAGCAGATGAACACTTCGCGTAAACGGGAACAAGGATTTTCCGTGTACCTAGGGTGATTAATACCATTGACAATACATTGCCCAAGAAACCGCCGTATGTGCCCCAACCGAGCATCTCTGCTGCCCATCGCTAACACCTGCAGTCACAGCGTCAATAGCCTCGACGCAGTCTACATGCAAACGGTTTTTGATGGTATCATGCCATCTATGGCTCCGCAGCACTCACGTGCCAACAACCGTGCAACTTTATTATTAATCCCTTGCGCCCAGCTGACGCACCACGCCGGACAGGAAACGACCCCGCCGGCGGTCGAACGTGAACTCGATCGCGGCCTTCTCACGTTCATGCAAAATACAAAAAAATCCAAACTCTTTCGGGTTTACGATCACTCCTGCAAGAGACACTACTTGATCGACACCGGCGCCGATGGCAGCGTTGCTCCCGCGTCAGACTGGGACCGGAGGTAAGAACCCAAAGGCCCGCAGCAAACGGCAAAGATATTCTCATGTTTGTTCAGAAAACTCTTGCAATATGCCTCGGTAACATGACGCTGCATTGGACTGTCGTTGTCGCTGACGTCACGCAGCCAATTCTTAGAGCTGACTTCCTTGCCCACTACGGCATTCTCGTAGACATGCACCGTTGTCGTCTTATCGACGCAGAGACATACGAGTGTATCGGCGCCACCGTCAAGTCGCCAGGGGTCGTCCTCATTCTCCATGTTAAACCGAAACCCAAGGGACTTTGTGATGATGTCATCAACGATTTCCCCGATGTCTTGACTCCAACGTACTCTGCAATCTCACCCGTTTCGCGCCCTGGCCTGAAGCGTTTCCGGTCGTGGAGACTTCGGCACTTTATCTCGCTCACACGCTGCTTCGGGGTTGGATTGCCCGTTTGGGATTGCCAGCACACATCACCTCTGACAGAGGTGCTCAGTTTACTTTAGCTTTGTGGAAGCTGGAAGCAGTTCTCCACCCATTTGTGCACCGACCTGCATCAGATGATGGCTATCTACCCGCAGGTCAATGGCATGTTAGAAAGGTTCCATAGAGACCACAAAGTGGCCTTCGCGCACGCCTGTCTGACCCCGACTGGACTGACCAACTTTCTTAGGTGCTGCTAGGCTTATGTACCATGCCACGTGAGGATCTTGGTACGTCATCAGCGGAGATGGTCTACGGTGCCACCCTCACAGTTCCCGGGGACTTCATCGCCCACGTCGAAGATGTCGTGGCTGCAGTAAAGTTCCTTCGCCATCTGCACGAAAGTGTCAACCGCCTTTGTCCAACGCCAGCATCCCAGCATGGCCCAGTCTCGGCCTATAGACAACAGCCACAAAGGCCCGCTGCAGAGAAACTACGATGGACCTTTCCGTGTAGCCATCACTCCAAAACTTTTGTAATCGATGTCGGTGGTGGAGAGGAGAACGTAACGATAGATCGCCTGAAGTGTGCACACGAAGAACCAGATACCCCAATGATTCCAATGCAGCGGCCGCGCCGAGGACGCCCTCCGGGCTTCCGACCAAAACCACCTCTAACACCTCTTCCACGCATCTCTATCTTGTACACTAGGTTTTTGGACAACATGAACATTTTTAGTAGTGTTTCGATGGGTATAGTGTCTGTAACATCGCTCTATGCTACCCATTGTCTTTTTTACGTAATTTTATTTAAACTTTTAATTCTAGAGAATGTATGTTTTCACAATAAATATTTTGATAAGAGCTAACGTCATAGAGTAATGATTATACAAAGAGTATTCACTCGTTTAAATTCTGTATACAGTTCAATACTAAGTACTATTGTCCTACCTGAAAGCTTTATGCAAAATTTATTGTAATATCTTGGAGTCATCTCTATGCTAAAACTCCGTTCAACAATAAAAATTAAATTATTATTATCCATAGCTGTTGGAATTTATTTCAAATATTTTTGGGCGGATAATCAAGTTTAATCATTAATAGCCAGATGAACGTGTATTTAAAGCAACATACTAATTTAACAACAACATAACATTTATGGATATAAAAATAATACTATGATATATAAAATAGTCATATATTACCAGTGCGTTTATGTTACATCAGTAGGTATACATTTATCAGATAATTCATTAAAGCGGTGTTCGATGTGTCAGTGTGAGATATTAAAGAAGAACTGAGCATTTCTGAAATACATCTCTTTTCCGAATTCCGTTTTCTGCGGACATAACGATCGACGCTCTGAATATTTTTGTGTCCAGTTACTGCAGCAACATCAGATGACTGCAGGCCACTGTCTCACAAATTTGAAACCACAGAAACCCGAACACAGTGATTGGTGTATTTTCGTGAAAGATTTGCCATTTATGAAATATTTTTCATAAACGTCCCAATCATATTTACACCAAGAGCGTGGTTTGAGCAATACCAATAAATTCTTTTTCATATTTTTGCAAAGAAATGGAAATAATAAATTACAGTTGTTTTCAATTTTTGAAAAATGTTTCTTTAAGCAGGTGACAGGGCATCTTTCTTTGTCATTTCTTTGTGCAACGAAATATCTGTTGAATAGAAACTCTAAATTAATTCATCAATATTACAATAACATTTCTAAAAATGATTTCTCGTGCAAAATCTTCGTGCACTACGTGCAGGAATCATATATAGGAATGTTATATTATAGACAATAATTACGTATGTTAAGATTGTCGGAATACATACATATATATTGGTTCATAAAATTAATTTCATCAAAATATTTAATACTACTTTTTTCCCACCCATTTACATCAAATTTACTAAAATAAAAAGATTTTTTATTCACGAAAATTTACAACGCGATGTATATGAAATCGATAGAGTGAACACTCTTTATATAATCATTACTCTATGGCTAACGTTGTCTTATCGCTACAATATAAACATTATTATCTACTTTAATAAAGCGGTCGATACTCTTTTACGTGAAATTGAAATCATTGTTTTAGCTTAAATGTATAATACTTTTTAAAATCATTTTAAAATTGTTACTGTTGAATAAGCTTATTAGTTTAGAAAAATATATTACTGGAAATATATCAATCATTACCGTTATTCCAAAGTTCAACATCAGAAAGATAAATCAATATAATATTGAAATAAAAACTTCTATAAAGCAACTAAATCTGCAATAGTTATTTATGATTAGGTTTATTTAAACCACCAATTATAGCATAATTCAAGAAGAATAAATCTTTTATATTTTATTTTTACAGATTTATTAGCATTACAATCAGCCTTGATTCGATGAATTTTGTAACTGTATAAATAGACATTTGCCTAAAAATTAGATTATTTGAATACTTTCATACAGTAAGTTAAAGTTCAAATCCCTAAACACCTCCATATGTGTTACGTATATATATACAGAAATATTTTATAAGTTATGATGACAACAGAATAATTTATTTTTCTTCTATTTTAGGAATATTTAGTCATCAAGAATAAATATTTATAGCTCACTGTTTCACCAATTGATCAAAATATTTTTGACATCAATTGTATACAGATATATAATCAGTTTTGAACCAAACTGATATAAACATAAGAATTTCATATCAAATATATAATTAGATTATGTACCTATATGTATGTATATCATAACTGATGTATTGATTTAATGTATTAATTTCTGAATGGTATTGATTCATATATTTTGTAAAACGAATTTATTATATTCATTAAAAACATACGTTACTTCTATGCTATTTCATTATTGATTTCTATGCACGATTAATACCCGTACATACTATACATATACTATATATAAATAAAGCAAATTAAATTTTTTCAACTTGAATATAACTTTTAAAATACTGTTTTAACATAATGAGAAATAATTTGGAATTTTCTTCTTATTAAAAATGTGCAAATGCACTGCTGAAATAAAAATTTTAAATGACAAATACTTGTATACATACCTACTACTTACTTTTTCATCAAATGTGTATGTATATCGAAACAATTGGATATATCTGTATACTTTAATACGTCTCGCCTGAATATTTTCTACATTAGATGTATTTTGCGAGAGAAATATATCGGTTATAGTGTATTTGATATACAATTTGATATCTAATAACTGTTTTATGCAACAATATACAAAAATAGGATGCCAAAAAATAAAAAATATAACTATTACCTAAATGGATAATCCTTGTCAGTTATTACACACATACACACAATATACGTGTATATTTATGTAACATTTAACATTTAATCATTCGTATTTACAAGACACACCCTGCAATGTTGCCCTGTTGATGTCAACATATGACGAACAACTGTGATCAGCAAGTCAGAGAATGAAGACATTCTCAGGCGGTGATGACCAAGCAATCATTGATGACGCGAAACAAAATGAAGACCAGTCATTCCAAGAACCGCCCGGATATTCCCAAGATTACTGGAATTCATTCCCAGTTCAGTTACTGAAATAAACATGACGGATTGAAGGTATATTATATCTTGTCCTCAACAGGTAGCACAACATGTACAAACTCACTCTCCCAACATGTAGTCCATATCAAACTCTATCAAGTGGTGCACCGTCAAGGATGACAGGGATATCATCCCACATTAGAAGCCACTATACTCCAGAGTGTGTTCCGATACATTTAATGTATATTTAGAGAACAGGCGTTACCCTAGCTGGACTGGAGTGGCCAGGAGCCCCACTATGTATTTTATGTAGAATACAGTAATTCGGTAAAAACTGTAATACATCCTTCTCGGCGTCTTTAATGTTTTCTTTTGAAAAATGTTATTTTACTGAAAGAATACACTGGCCTGCAGAAATACAGAGTTAGCTCCTGTATACAGACGGCGTGAATATAAGAAGGGCTATTGCTTTTTCCGCATTGAGATGAGAGTCTTTAGCATTAGTCAACAGAATATATCACAGACTTGCCCAAATTTGTATAAATATGCAGCACACTTTGTGTTATAAGATTGATACAGCTATTCATCAGCGCTAAACGACTATGAACAACTGACTTGTTATTTTCGTCAGTCTAGTATTTTCAACTAAAAATATATCATGATACCTTCTAATATTGTTTTTCCTCAAAAAAGCAATCTTTTTTGTCCATTACAACTTTAATTAACTGACAAAATATATAATGATCCACAAATTATTTTTCCAATACATGTTTGTTAAAATGCACATTATGAAAAATTACACAGTGAACTTTTTTGACGATAATTTTGTAAATGATATTGGGAACATTTTGTGCCATAATACACACATATCGTTTGACAGATTTTAAAGCTTAATTAAAATGGATCGTGCACTTGCTTAACAATTAGACTATACACATATTTCTAAAAAATTTCGCAAAAACATGTGTGGTCTAAAAAGTCTGGAATATATGTATATACAACTATTTCAGATGTAAGATTAAAATATGTGTAGCAAACTTATGAATGTATTATAACGAGCACACAGTATTTACTTTTTAAAATGTTGTAATATTTAAAACATAATATTAAATAGGTTATGATTCTTAGAAACTAACCGAAGTTTACAATGTTGACGTTTTTTTGTGATTTTGAAACGATTAGTTTGTTTTATTGTTATATATAGGTTTTTTAAGGTGTTTTAAGGAACCAATTCGGGTCCCTAGAATCAGAGAAAAAATTAAAATACCTCTAATTATGACATTTAGATGGACATTTTTAGGTCCCTCCAACTGCCTACAGGGTCCCTAATATTTTCCTTAAAAAACCCTGATATATTATTATTTAATTATTGTCTTATAAGAAACAAATATGCGTTTAATAAAAATGAAGATAAGAGTGTATACATTATTGGACAGCATTAATTTCTCTAAATAATATATTGAGACAATAAGATACACAAAAATCATGGTTTATAATACATTATATCACTATGGATTGATTGTATTGACTTTAATTACTTTAATACTATTAAATTTTTGAAATATTCAATTATTTGATACAGTCTAATGATACGCTCGATAGCACTTGGTTTTTTTAATTTTCTAATATACATAATATATATTTTCTGTATATGTATATATATATTCAATTGTATTGTATTGTTCAACAAACTTCTGTATAAATCATTGTGGCATATATACATATATATAAGCATTCAACACGTTCCGACATTATAAGAGTCGAAACTATATAATTATTTAATTCTTATACTCTAATCAGATAGTATCGAATTTTGTGCAATCGGTTATTCAAAACAAATGTTGGGTCTTTCATTGTGCTGCACACAAGTAATATGTAGAAATAAATATATTTCTGAAACAAAAATTAGGTTACCAATTATCTTAAATATATTATATTACTATTGATTTTATTATTAAGTCTTTATTAAAAAAATAGGTAAATAATCAAACGAAATTGTATATTCACATATTTTAAAATTTTACCTGTTTCCGTTTTTAATATGGTAAATTTTAACACAAAATATAAATTATAATCATATTTGCCGTAATTTTGAAATCTATCTTAATTAGAATAATTATGATATAATTTTAGTATTTTATAAATTATAATGAGATATATTGTTTTGTTTATTTAGACGTATTAAAATGAGTTTATGTATATACATATCTTTATTTCTTAATTTAAAGATAGTATAATTTATAAAGAATATCCCAGTCTTCCATTATTAATTCCATTTACATAATAAAAATTGTACTATATTCATAAAAAATTCTTTTGGTTCATACAATTATATATGATGTATTTATTGGCTACAAATAAATTTATTGGTTACAAATAAACTTTGTATAATTCAAATCTAAACAAGATATTCACACCCTTATAGGGATAACAGCAAAGAAGGCAATGCACAGCAAGCCATATTTTATTAATCATCAGTTTTTTCTCATCTCAATTTATTCATATGCATACACGTTTTATAAGAACAATATATGGAAATACTTTTTTTATGAAGATTTGCAGTCAAAGGATTAAGTATAATTTATTTCTGAGGATTAACGATAAATCGTAGTGCATGCCAATTTATGTATAATATCTATATATCTTGCAGACATTACTATTGGCCAATAATCCAAGCGAGCCCAAAATATATGTACGTATTACATTATACATTTAATATTGGTAGACATATAGTTTTGATTAGAAAATCTTTAAATTATAATAAATAGTGTTTCATTTTACTATCAATATATTATTGGTACCATAAAAGCATTATGTATACGTTTGTTTATACTAAAATAGTTCCTATATATACATATATATTTATTAAAAATAACGAATTTATACAGCAAACAATTAGTTAAGCAATAAAGATTTTATTATTAGTATGCAAATAACTTTTATATAATCGGAATATTTAATAATTTTGAAAACGTCAATTTTAAATTAATTAAATAGACCACATAGAGTATTATAGATACAAGTCAGAATGAACTTTAGACGTATTTTTATGTATATAATGCTTAAAATAATAGATTATGATTATGCCTTTACATGGTGCAATTTTAAATAGCACAATAAATAAAGCCAGTGAAAATCTGCAAATAAAAATCGAAGTAAACTATTGATTTCTTCTACATTCCTAATTATATATATATTATTATAATTCAATAACTTTAACCAAATCGTCATAAAGTTTTCTTAGTAAAAAAACAGTTACTGTCAACAAACTACATTAAACAATATCGTATTATTGAAATAACAGCGAGCTGAAATTTTAAATAAATTAATGAATAAGGGTCAAATGTAATATTAAATGGGGCATCAACTATACTTAACTTAATATCTTTCCCACATACAATGGTGCGCATCCTTCCTTCAGGTATTCGCATCGTGTTATATATTACACAATATAATAGGCAAGGTGGCATTGCTGAACTGAGAGATTGTGAAGCGAGCAGGTGCCAGACGTTATCCCTCTAAAAAAGTTCACTGTCAGGAGGAAGGACTGAGTATGGAAGGCGCAAGGGAGGGGTTGGGCATTAGACTGGAAGATTGACTTAGAGTCTGAGGTACCCAAGCAAGAAGGAACGGGAGAAATTCAACTCTCTCCTGGAATGATTAGGTGTGTCACACAGCCGACACGTTTCTATCTGTGAGGCAGTCCAGTTATAGACACTGCCATTTACGGCGATGATACCCATGATAGTCTGAAGAGAAAAAGAAATGGGCGTTATTTTCGCAAATTTGAATCAATTCTTTCAGTCAATGGAATCGCATAATACCTCGCTCTATATGTAGTTATACTCGTATAATACAAAAACAATGCTAGTGTCGCCTTTGTCACTCTTGACTTCGCTCCTGATGAATGCTCGAACAAGCATATATTGGGATGGGTTATCTCGGTCGACGTCAATGCATTCGAGTGTGATGTCTCTCTGAGATGGTACAAGTCTATGAGCATGTGCATATAATGCCTCGGTTCCTATAAATAAATTTTCAGCTATTCTAATGAATCGGAAATCAATTAACAATACCGCGTAAATATGATAGCTGAATATGAAGTTGATATGTTAGAATCTTTGAATTATTTTTAGGCAGTACTACTCGAACATGCATAAAATTTATTGATTTAATACGCTTCTAAATATGATAAGCACTTTATGTATTTTAGAATATAAATCGTATCTCAATATGTAATACACATAGATATTTTGTTTAAAAGATATTGTCACTTCAATATACAATTAAATTACATAGTATACGTTTATTTATTATGTGAAAATTTGTTGAATAGTATTTAATAATATAATTTTATTCATTTATTTAGCAAGAAAATACATTAAACTTATTTACTTACTAAGTTAAATACAGATCTAAAATTAAACAGAATTTATTACAAAGTTAGTGTTAATATACTTTATCTAGTATAATAGTTAACTAGGTATATTTTAACGTTATAATTTATTGAAATTTTTCCTTGCTTCAAAAAGGTGCAAATATTTTTTTTAGAATCAAAAGTAAAACCGACAATATAATTTTTTATATCTATAATATTGACTTCTAATAATTTTTGTTCACTTTTTTCGATTTTTCAAATAGTCTTTAAGAAGGAAATAACGAATTAACAGATTGTTTTCAAATCAGGAAAACAATACGGTAAAAATTAGATAGCAAAATATTTACAGAAATACTAACTGATAAGTCAATAGCAGGGTGACTTTTTGAGAAAAAAATTGTATAATTCTTATAATCGAGTTTATACGCAAGAATAATCACAATTCAGCTAGTTAAAATATGAGAATTCATCTAGCACATTGTGCTTGACTGGTTTTTTATGAAAACAAATAAACTATATAATATAAAAAATACATTTGTTAAAAATTTCAAAATTTGGAGAAGAAAAAATATGCTGGTTTCGGTTTCAGTAATTCGTTTCATTGCTCTCGTCCTTTAACTTCCTCTGTTGGTAGATAGGTGAACAAGAATCCATCTGATCAGCCTGCATAATATATAGGTTGGTAGCGTATATAAAGGATTCAGTAGAATATTTTGTCGGCTACTTTTATAATTGAACTCTGATTCAAGATTTTTCCTCTTTCATAATGTGAACGTTCTTTATCGCTATATTGGTCTGCCCTTGGATTTCGTGGTCTCAATATTTCTTCTGTAGCCAAAAAGCGTGCATTTCATATACCATACTGATGATCCACTCTCCAAAAATGGCTCACTGAAATTGTTCTACTTGTGGTTTCAAGTCATGTTTTTTTTTAATTTATGAAAGGCAATATTCATGGTTGTTCCTGAATATATAACCTACCTAATTTTATATACAGGATCCCTGCCAAGTTAACTTTTACTATATGCATAACAATTTGTGAGCGCATTTCATTCAACTGATGAATACAGAAATGTGGAACGTATGTTTATACACAGGGGATGAGCATATCTTCCCTTTCTTACATACAATGAAATAGTTTTTCTTCTTGCTGAGTAAGCACCTACAAGATTTGTTCCCCCATTCTTTCCTTCGTTTTCATCTGATCACAATAATATATTTAAGTTAGTTTTTCAAAATATTTGGCCAACATATTGTTTTAAGTATTCTAGGGGCGTTTTGTTTCTACCAGCTTCTATCCCCTAGTCCGCTCGATTTCTGACTAATAACTCGAAAACGGAGCTTTTTGGAAAGACGGGAACTAAGCAAATGTGGGAAGAATTGTAAAATTTAAGAAAAGCAGTCGAGGAATGTAAGCGGTTGAAATTGGATGTTTTTTTAATGGCTTTCATGGGAAATGAGTTAATTAAAATGAATATGCTCGAGTCGATATATTATGCATGCAGAGGTGTAACTTTTCTTTATATATTTTGGTGTACAAATTCAGGTTCAGATTTAGGAATTCAATTTGCTTGTATGCTTATATCAAACTATTTAAAATCCAGAGAAACAGTTTATAAGAAACATCTGAAACCCTTTTATGCAAAATAATCTAAATAGAAACATTTATAAAATAACGGTTAGAAAGAAACGGACTGTATTAAGAAAATCTACAAATTTTTCTATGATGCTTAAATTCAACTAAAATATATATTATACTTCGATTTGTTATGCTTCATTCCTTATTTTAATTTTGAAGTATAAACTATTTTTATAAATAGGTATGTACAAAATGATTATCTGATCGATGTACAAATAACTTGTCAAAATTCCTAGGTACTATAGACAATATAAATATTATGTCATGACAAAACATCGTTAGTGATGATATTTCATTCGCAAAGTATGGTGAATAAAATTAGACAAAAAATTATTCATGTACGCATATACATATATCCATTATTTACTAAATATCTAATACTATTTCATATGATTAAAATTTAATCAATTGTTAAAACTTTAATAGTCAGCCAGTAGCAGACAGATATTTTTATCCGTACACGTTTTATCATTATTGTTTTTTGTCATACTTTTTGTTTCTTACAGAAATTCGTAGGTACAATTTGAATATAAGTATCTATCTATATACATACATAATCCACTTGAAAAAGTTTTACAAGTTTAAGAGGTGCAAGCATCTCCTTTTAAGCTCTATTAATGACTCATGTAGACACGATAAATGAAAGACAATGGAACGTATATATCTCTAAGACAATTTTGTGGGTAAATTTGACTATTCATGGCTTTTGAATATATTGTATATATCTACCTGCTGTCTATTATATGTATAGACGGAAAATTTGAAGGCTTTTTCTGTATATAATTTTCTTCTTTTAGAGGTAATAGTCCGGAGGTATAGTACGGAGGTATAGTACGGAGGTATATATTCCGGATTTCATTTTTTATGTATAGGTACATACATGTGTAACATATTAAGCTATATATTTCTTCAAACTATCTATCAAAGTTCAATTTTGTTAAAACCTTTGTTTTTATATAAAAGGCTGTTCAAGACTTATATCGACGACCAAACTTATGTTATTTTCTCTTAGCAACAAAATGGGTCATGTTGAAAATTATATATGACATTTTTGTTCAATATTTGTATGTATCTATAATTGACGCCCAAACCATCAATAATGACCAGAGTCTGCAAGGGGCTGCTACAAAATAATTCAGCATAGCTAAGGCTAGATTCGGAATCTGGAAATTGCTCTTGAGGCAAACGTCTGACCTGTCATGCTTTTTCTGATCATAAATTTACAGTGATTACCCCGAAGGGGGTGTTTATAAACGACTCAGCGGCTTCAGTGTTACCGGATTTTCATCACAATCTTTCTGGAAAAAAGGATTAATAAAGACATAGATGTAATATGCTAAACTATTTTTCTATCTTCATAAGCAACAACAATAGCAGTTATATGAATATTAAATGTGTTATCTATTTAATATCACACATAGGATGACCAAATGAAAATTTAAATTTTTGTTATGTAAGAGGGAAATATTGAAAATATATCGAAATTTTTACCCATCTAGTGACTCACACCTTATTTGATACTATACATATGCCATGCCAAAATGAATATAATAAATGTATAGTTTGAAGATGGTCGGTGGGCACAATATACCATGTAAGCATTGTATCAGGGGAGACTATCGAAAGAAGGCAACTTATGAAATGTGTTGGTATTGTATTATGAATAAAAGTTTCCTCTTGTCGATCCAATTAACGGTCTTGTGTCCCCAGGGTTGGGGTATCGTGTGTCAACGAGCCCATTGTATTCTGCCTATATTATAGATAGACACCTTTCTTGCTGCGTTGTCTTGAAGACAAATAGCTCCCCAAAACTCGTTCTCCCAACATATTCCTATCGTATTGTTGTAAATGTGGTTTTACGTTGTCGTTTACATAATATATAGTTCACTTTTTTATACACGCAATGTCATTTTCGTGTAAAATCGGGGATCTACCTTCAAGGTGTATGACACATTTTTTGTATTAAATAAGAATTATCTCTATAATATAATAACAACAAATTATGGTGATATTCAAGAGCCACCTCAAACCATCTATATCTGTCAATTACGTTTTTATCTTTACAGCACACACACCTACATAGCTTCGTCCATATGTTT
Organism: Invenusta paracnida; assembly: GCA_036023295.1. Classification (NCBI taxonomy): domain Eukaryota; kingdom Metazoa; phylum Platyhelminthes; order Proseriata; family Coelogynoporidae; genus Invenusta; species Invenusta paracnida. The sequence goes on from JAYRBW010104357.1 coordinate 49,012, forward strand.
TCTTACTCAAATGATGCGTGTGTGACTTTGATATTTTATACAGATTTTTTTCTTTCTTTTCACACGTTTCCAATTCTTTTGTGCGTATTTATGTATCCTATTCACAGTGACTGTTGTTGTTTTGAATACGAATTCCATCGAGAAATAATCGTTATTGGATTTATATTTAGGCACCGGCTAGTCCATGAAAGCCGATGACATATTATTGTGTTCCCTCTTCACCAAAATATTCCCCGCGTTGAGGCATTCTGTTACATACAACTGCTGTGTAAATTCCTCTCAAATGCGTTTGTCAAAAGGCGTATTCTTCTCTCAAGATTTTGAGACTGTAAAACTATCCTAATTAAATTACTGTCCAGCGAAAGATATCAATACTCTATTGACTATAAAACATACTATATATATATATGTATGTAAAGAATTACTACGGCGTAACTGCTTGAAAGAAAAGTTATGTATACAATAAATACAGGCACTATATACAATGTTATGAAGCAATATAAGCAAAAAAAAGTATTGAAGCAAAAATAATTTTATCGATAAACTTTATTTAATGTGTAAAAACTTAATAAATACTTTTTTAAGTGAAAAATATTAGCATACTTATTAATACGAATAGTTTAACAGATTGGTATATACTAGTATTGTATTATTAATATATAAATCTGATTAAAATAATAGTTTTATGTGCTATAACTAATAAATATTAATGACATATTTATATTTTTTATATTTAACTAATTAATTAATCTAATAATTTGAATTACTTATATTAACATACGTGCGCCTGTACGAGTATATACAAGTAGTATATACGAGTAGTTGATGTTGCGTAGGCTTTACATTAAATAATATTGAAAAAATTAATGAATGTTTGATCATAAGTAAAATTTTTGTATATTTTACTAAATGAGTATTTTTTATATGAAAAACTATGGAAAATAAATGTTATTGCAATCAAATCAATATATATTCTAATGCCTATACCTATATAAATTTACTTATTCATATAAAGACCCGCACATTAACGTCAATTTATATATTATTTAAATGAAAATTCTCAATAACAGTCTAAAAAGAGAAACGTTTAAGTTATACAAACGTAATTGTTTATTTTAAAATTGTATTTATATTTTATTAAATATATATATAGATATATTTCACTGTTAATATATTGTGTATTTAAAACATATTTAATTATTTTTAAAACATGTTTGAAACTTTGTATTACTTGTATACGCTTGAAATATATATATAAATGTCAAATATTAATAACTTTTATACAATTCAATATCTGTTTAATTTGATATTTAATTAATTATTATAAATTATGTACAAGTACAAGTTAATGTATATACCCTATATATAGACACACACTAACATCGCTGCTGTATATGATGAAGAATAATAATATCTGCTTAATGCTTTCGACAATAAAACATTAAAAGTAAGTAAAAAATAAATTTCAATTAGTATTTTATTGCTAACGAACCAAATCATATATGTTTAGGTGATATGTGTAAATATCTACAACATAAGAATCCATACAAATGAGAATCAATTGCTGAGATTCAATTGAGATATATAATCCACAATAATGTATATACACACATTCCAGTATTAAATATACACACATTTATCCATAAATAAAATTTTCACTTTTATCCAAAATATGCCCTGACGTTCTTATTTGTATTATTTGAATATGTTTGAATATGTTGGACATTGTAGGTATGTTGGATATATTTATGAATATATGCTGGATATATGTATGGATAGGTTGATATATGTGGAAATACGCATGGATATATGTGTAAATATTTTGTATTCTAAATGTATAAATATGTTTGGATATGTCTGATATTTATGTATAAATATGTTCGATATGTATTGCTAAATTAAATATGGGATAAGTGTGCATCTGTGTAGATATGTTGGATAATATACTGGATATATGTGTAGATATGTTGGATAATATGCTGGATATAAGTGTAGATATGTTGGATAATATGTATGTGTGGATATGTTGGATAATATTTATGCGTGGATATGTACTTATTATACATATATGTGGATTCGTGGATATCTATGCGTGCTGTATATGTATGTTTTAGGATATATTGAAATATATTGATGCGTAGTATATATGTTGTATAGATTCATACAAATCACTTTAAGAATGTGATCTAGTTCGTCTGCCATAGTATTTAGACATAATACTCGTATGTAAACATGTAGTATAACTAGTATGTCTTTACTTATTATATATATGATTGACGTTTGACAGATAAACTGTTTCTATTAAATGTATAAATATAATTATAAATATATAAAAAGTACTCAGTTACAAGTAAACTATATTAAGCATAATTTAACAAAATTAATAGTCCATATAATTACAAAACGTATATAATTTCAGTATACAAATGTAAAAATTAAATATAATATATGCACATTTCAAGGAGATTGATCTATGAAATTGATCAATATAACACCTACTACATTGTTATGGTCATTCTATGGATTCATATTTAATTTACTAATTATAATTGTGCAACGAATAGTGGTAAATAAGTGTTTATCGGAGATTACTGTTTAATTTTAAAATATATTTTCCTGTTAATATTATTTACTACTATTCGTTGGAGTTTGCACCTAATTTAAAACGCTAAACGTATAAATACACACATATATATATAGGGTGTTTTACAACATAGAAATATATAATTTAACAAGACATTTTATTTCGGTTTCTCTTAAAACATGCATTTACAGCTATAATTCGCACTTATACACGCCTATCCTAATCATGGGCGTGGCTATCCAGTTAATTAACGTAGATGTACATAAAATGCACGGTTTATTGTGTAATTGTTCAAATTACAATTTCTCTACATAACTGTTGAGCTTGTATCTTTGGGCACATATATGCTTTATTTTCCTATTGATGTTAAAGTGTTGTTTAAATTCATGTTTTATGTTACATATTTAGTTTTCCTCGTTTTATTGAATAACAAAGAAAACTATTTTTATAGCAATCATTGTCCATATTCAGCATATGTATACATACAAAAAGAAATGAAGAAGTTACTTTTAAAAAGAAACGAAGTAATCTTATAGAAGTAAATGAAGAAAATGTAGCATAAGCTTAAAAACAGGGTACAAAAGCAATTGTATTACTCAAAATGAATGATTAATGGCTTCCGATAAAGAATCTGATGGGTGGGTACCACTCAGGCACCCCTGGGCAACTTATTTATTGACGACATTTATTATGAAGTTCCATTTTTTTATTAAAATATATTACCTATATTATTAACCATTTACAAATGTACCTACTTCAACATATAAACGTATCAATATTGGTAGCGAATTAAAATAAAATTGAAAGAAATAACATACTAATATTTCGAATTAAACGTTTCTTGGTTCATTAAAGGTCAATTTAAATGTCAGAAGTTAAATAAGATTAAAATGTTAAAATCATGTCCCAATTTTGAATTGTGATATAATTTCTTAAAATTCTGTTTGTTTTTCAACGTATTCCATTTTTACTGAAATATTGTCAATTTATATTCTGCAAAGTGTCCAATATGTATACAACATAAAAAGGAGAAATTCAAATAATTGAAAATATAATCCTGGGGTCGTTACTCGAAACTATCATACTCATACGCATAACTTAGAACAGTGATACCTAATCTTTTTCAGATTACGTTACTCGAAACTATCATAGCACAGTACTAACTTAAGAGAGGTCGGCGTACAATTTTCCGCGCGATGAGGCCACACCCCTTTTCCCATTGTACTGGCGTGGCAGTGAGTCAATGTGCGTCTTCTAATTAAAAAATACTTAATTTTGTAAATATATCAATCTTTGTGCATCATTTATTTATACGTTTCATTTGAATATCATTTACTTTATGTTTTGTCTTAATTTAAAGAGCGTGAAGAATATTTCCATTTAAGTATAAATATATATTAATAACTTGTTACAGCAGTATACATCAGTTTTAGTATACTTTATTTAAAAAATATATAAATAAAATATATATTTAATGTACAGGTTCAGAGCCAACTACTATTAAAATAATAAATAAATAAAATATTTTATTATATATTAATAGGTATGTGTCATCGTCGTGTCATTCGTTTGATACCAAACACTAAGCATGGTAGGATAAATAATTTACGAAGGACAAAATTAATATAATGTAATAACTAAAACAATAAGTCATACCATATACTTGGTATATTTGAATACATTTTAAGTATATTTAAAGAATTAATGTAACAGTGTGTGGGTAATAAAATAAATTTACATCACATGAACTAATTGGGTATATGCAATAGGATAAGAAGTATGTTTATTTAAGCAGGATGAAAATTATGAGAATTAGTAAAATGAGTTATGTTGCAAATAAGTATATTGGTTCGTAAAATTACATAATATTAATAATTTGCAGTCAGGCTTCGTCTCTTTAAATACATATATACACAAGCCTTACTATACATTGTTATGTTTTATTTATTTTATTGTGCAATTTCGATTATAAAGGCAAGATGTTTATTGATTTAAAACAATCCTTTTTCTTGGCTATTGAGTTTATGGTATACAAAGTGTTTCAAAAGTAGATATACAGTTTATAGTAAGAATTTATTTAACAAAAGCAGTTATAATTAAATAAATCAATAGCCAATCACGGTGAACAACACTAATTGTAAATCTTTTTAAAGTTTTTAAAAGTTTTTAACTACTTTTTTTAAATAAATTCTTACTATAATCTGTATATATACCTACTGTTAAAACACCCTGTACATATACTATATATTGATAACTGTATAGGAAAGTTTAATTATATTTTATTATTCGTAATATAATAACTATTGTCCGAGTAACTTAATTAAAATATAATGTATAAATTAATTCAATTTTGCTCAATATTTAACTATTTAAATATACAGTTTTCTCAAGATATGACAAAGTAGGGGTAGTCATAAATATTACACAGTGAATGTTTTATTTTGATATCTAAATTATGCTTATGAAAGATTCGAATAACGACCCCCAGTTTGCTATAACTGTATTAGGTGTATTTTAACTCTATATGCCACTTCATCAGGGGTTTGAATATGTGTATAATCACAAAATTAGTGGGAACTATAATGTAAGATAAGATGACTTAATCCACTTGTCTTAAGTAAAAGAATTGAATGTGGTGTACCTATTAGAACTAGAATGAAATATATAATTTGAAATTTGATACTATAATATAGAATAACAATTTAATAAATTAATACTAGGAATGGGTTGGTAATATGTAATCATGCAAATATATGCATAATGACATATAAATCAAATTTTTGTTATGAAAGAAAAAAAACACTTTTAAAGTAAAATAAATTTAATAAAAAACCCACTAATAATAAAAACCTTTTATTAAGTTCATAATCATAGGTACAAAGCAAAACACAATAAGACACATTGTCTATGTCATATTTCGTTTTTATAATTTGTAATTTGTAATTCAAAATTCTATAATGACTGCATTCATATTTAAAAGAAGTACTTATGCACTACTTTAGAATGAAATAAATTGAAATTTATCATTGCATACCCTGACAGTTAAATTTTGAGCTCATGTGTAAAATTTGCTCAATAATATGTAATGTGAAAAATTGATATAGAAAATCTATATACATGCATATATATAGATATATGTAATATTTATATATGTTTTGTACAATAAAATTAAAAGTATTTGTCAATTAATTGAATAGTTAAAAGTTGAAATTATATTTATATAAATATCTAAAACAGTTTCCTTATTAATTTACTCAGATATAATAAGCACGTTTTAGTTCTGTACATTTCATGAAATTTTATAACTTACAAAAAAATAAAAGTCACTTGTTTTATTGATTTGTAAACCATATCAAATTTCAAGCCGTACAAACAGTTCTCGAAATACTTTAATTAAACATACTAAAATTAGTCAGACATTTGACGTGAAGTCAATTTTACTGTCTATATATGATTCAGATTTCATTAGAATCAATAAAATAGAGATTAACAGGTTTTAATAAATTAGATTTTTATAAAAAAATTATCGTAATAGAGTGTTTTTTTTATTACAATGAAATATATATAATTCACATTTTAACAACTATATAACTTGCTCCTTTATGTACCATATTGTTTTTATTAGAAAAATTACAGCAACATATGAAATTATTGAATCCTTTTACCATATTTAAAAAATGTTAGTCTGAATGTATAATTTATAACAATCTCTATATAACATTTTGTAAGATAGTTGTTAAGCCTTTTTATTGAAGGCACATCGCGTGAGTAACTTTGCTATACAAATTACATATAAAAATGTATAATCAAAAGTTTCAATCAACATCTCTAACTGCATTTACATTTATGTACCTAACTATTTATAATATAGGAGTATATTATGAGAAAATTCTTATTCTATATATTTCATAATTTGGAGTGACTGTTATATGTAATGGCAATGGCAATGGCAATGTGATGAATGAAACCGACATGTAGAGGTAAAACTTTGAGTACCGATTGTTTTTTGTGGTTTTATTCATTACATATAGGTATACTATACTATATTTAACAGAAAAGTCGAAAGAGTGTGGAACGGAAGAGGTTAACTGCCGGGGATTTTGAGCCAATTTAGAATTTCAATTAAAAGGCAGCATTAATCATAAGTGGCGGTCTGGAAAGAATATGTTTGGAATGCGAAAGAAAGCGCGTGTGACGAGAAACTGTTAGAACTCGTGGGTGCGCTAATATCAGAGCCTCTTTCCTCTAACCTCCTTCACAAAGTTAGGTGTAACACTTTAGCTCCAGAAGAGAATGAGAAGAAGAACAAGACAACGACCTACCCATTAATAAGTTAGCTGTTATACTCCGAAGAAAGAATCTCTTCTACTTTCTTCCTGAGGTCTCTTCCTTGGTATATAACCACCTTCACGAAGAAGTCGTAAATGCCGCTTTAAGTTGAGAGAGAATGTGTTGCACCGGACAGTTTAATGTGTATCCTGTCAGCGGGTTCCCTGACTTGGCATAATTTCTATCCAAGATTTCTTCGGAAGTACCAATAATTCATTCTATATAGTTAATACTCAGTTGCAGCTAGTATCACAAGCACTGCACTGCTGCCAACACGTTATAGAGATGGTGGTTTTTCATCAGTAATAAGAATTTTGATCATTTAAGGAGATTTAAAAGTTGATGAATTCTTTTTTTTCTTCTTTTGCGTCCCGGATAAAGACTAATGCTTCCGTTCAAGAAATTCTATAGGAACACATTTCGTTATACTGAATTGAATTTAATAATATCTTATATAGGCAGTATTGTCTTATGTGAACACTGCAACTGGATCGAACAGACTGGATAAAAACATGGCGATTCAGACTAAGAATCAGCTAAAATTGCTTGTGTACAAACGATATTTTAATATAGTTGAGTTGGAGCTGACTATATATTTGACACAGCGGTTCTCTAATAGCGTTTGTTCTCCAATACTTTGTAAATTCAAGGACTTAATAATAAAGTTAGTAAAACAAATTAGTATTAAAGAAAAAGAGACGATGGTGATAGGTGTTTATGTTCGTTATGAGCTATAGCAGAGATCTCGCAGCTCCCTTGCTGACGTTTGTTATTCCGAAGGTGTTATAACCATGGGGGAAAGTTTAAGTGGCGGTTCTGAGAGGTGGAGGTCGACTTTGACACCTCCGGCTTCAAGTTTCCGGTGTTGAATACGGTGCTCTACTGTCATTGTATTACACTATAGAACATATACCTACATTGATTATAGTTAACGTGAATGAATCGTGGTATATATAAGTAAAATATACATACGATATTTAATATTATTTTGACACAGCTAACATACCACTAGAGTATTTTATGAAAAAGTTTTATACACAGTCGAGAAATAAAGTTATTACTACGAGCATTTACAAGGGAAATTCCTGTCACACTTTAATCCACCAGTTCCACTTCCGAACCTTAAAGTTTTATTATTGCAGATGACGTTTTCTATCTATAGCATGGATAAATAGTTCCAATGTCTCACCAGATTTAGATGCAACTAGGAAACTATACATTACGTGACAAAAAATATAATTTTCTTCTCCAATATGAATCTCTTGTTGAGTAGACTATACGCCTTATTTTAAACCATTATAATCATCAAACATATAAACTTTTTGAATGTGGTTTTCAGATTTCGTGGTGAAAACTTTTTCCATCCCGCTGATATTCCATGAAATTGATATTTCATCCTCTTTATACATAGTTGTGCAATTAGTTTCTATTCCAATCAGTACAGTTATTAATAAAACGGAGACAAATTATCGTCTTTATTCAACTAGAAACCATAATCGTAACGCTATCTGTCAATCGTTTCTATATATTCAATGTGGAAGCCTAGTAGACAGTATATGTTATGTACTGTAAACATTGAGTAAATAGTTTAGTTAGAGGGATACTATATTGTTGAATTAATTTCATAATGAAATTAAAATAATATAATGTATTTCGTAACTTTAACATTAAAAACAGACACTGAAAAGCATGTTTAATCGCTTTTGTATTTTAAACTCTATACATAGCCTTCATCAGTTGCATGTTTGTGTCAAGTTATCATTTTAATTTATATTTTATTAATAATTAATTCTGATACAGAATTACAGAGATTCTAGAATAAAATCAGAAGTATTATCTATGCTGTCAGAGTAGAAGAAAAAACCTTTACAATAACTTAATTTATATGTGGTTAACTGTGGTCATATTTTTTTTTAAATAACCATAGTTATTTGACCAGTGCGGGTAAATATTTAATCAAAAAAACAGGTATACAGCGAATAGAAATATAATGTTAACAGCTCCATAAAGTGATATTATTTTTATCAATATATAATGTGCACATATAATTACTGAATTTCTATAAGTGTAAATATTTACTTTGCTTTACTTTACTTTGCTATAGCATACATTTTATTTATGATAGTTTAATATGTGAAAGGATGGAAAGTTATATGCAAAATCTCGAGTGCAATTACTTTTAGTTCAATTTTTTAATAAAATGTTTTCCTAAATACATAGAAATATTAGACATATATAGACATATAGATATTATAGATGTAGTATGTAGTATAGAGACATATTTTAATTTAAATAATATAATTACATTTACACAATTTCTTATAAATAGTTAAACGAATGTTACAATTAGACAAGTTATAAAGATTCTAAATTCAATGAACTGAGATGATTGAACATTATATGATATAATGATAATGACATATAACTTGTTGATATTAAAAAATTCTATATACATATTAAAACCTGGTACACATTTCATAGAAAATTTATTTTTTGTCAGTTAAAATCGAGTTACTTTATATTAAAAGAAAGAGAAACTTTTAACATAGTAATGATAAATTTTTCAAAAAACTAAGATTTTACAGCAATACACTTATAAAGAACTTGTATGTCCCTCCTCATATATGGGGTTAGGGTATATAAAAGGAAATATATTTTAATGGAAAAATCCCATTGTTTTCCTCTTGGACAAATATTTGCCCTTCATTTTCCCAATAAACACGATTGTATGTTCACATTTATACAGTTTAGGGATGGAAAAAGTAAATGTTTAGGTAGGATTACGGACATAACAGAGAAAACATACTGACTGCACATATATACATGATCAGTGATGAGATCGACCTCTAGTTAAACGTTAAATATTATATTATACACAAACTTATGGATAATGGCGGAAATATAAAGTTAGAGAAAGATCACAAACAGTCAATGTCAACAGTATCACATTAGTTCTCTCATTCGTTCAACATAATATTTTATCTTTTTACTTTCTTCTCTTGAGACTAATATAATAAATGAGTCAAATTATAGTTGCATAATTAAGACATTAATTTTCCTTTTCCTTCTCCTTTTCAATGATATTCTATCTAATAATACATTTAATAATCTTCTATGTGTATTATAAATTTAGACATGAGACAAGTAATACATTTATAGTCATATGTAAAGAACGTGTTGGCCCCGGTTCCTATTTCCTACAGCTGCATGTATATATATATTATTCTCTTCTAAGCTCTATAGAATAATACAATTTCAAACAAATTATTCGATAATAAGATACACTTAATAAATGCGTAGAAAACTTTCTCGAATCTATAGGTACTTTCATACGAAATTGGATAATAAAATAACCTAAGTATTTATAAATAATACTTTTAGATGAACGTTAATAGGATAACCGACTGAAAGACGTATATATGGCATATACCTGGAAAAATTTAGGAAATTGAAATAATAACGACGAGAAACAAGTCTTTATTAGCTTAATATATATATATATGTATGTATGTATTTATAAGTATGTTTTAATAACCCGAGTAATTTATTCTTGCACAAGTATATAATACATATGTGCATAAACAATAAATACCTAAAACATGAAGACTATTATAATTATTTGGGAAAGAAAATTTCTTAAGATGTCGTTTATTTTGTGAAATAATTTATATAGTATATAGGTATATTTCTTTGCAATACAATACCCACGTTGTTAGTCATACATATTTATATCTCTGTACATATATTTTAAACATATATGCATTATAATTTATAGTGAAGAATCAGTTCATAAATACGGTGATTTTCATTTTATGTACATAAGTAGCTCCGTATATCCTTATTCTATAGTTTTTAATTAGAAGTTACAAACGCATCAAAAAAGATAGTTTGAGAACACGAGGCTATCTTTTTACTGTATAGAACTATAACACAACTGAGATGTATATATTTATGAATCTCGAAAGATTGAATCTATAGTATAAGTTAGTTCTAATTGTGAATAGATGTATGCATATGTTGCAAAAAGCTGGACAATACAAGCGTGCTCTAATTCAAAGTTTATGTTTTAAATTCATATGTACGTTTTTCTTTTATTATTAAAAATAAGTTAAAAACTATAATTTGCAACCAAAATACAGTATTTAGGAATATTCCCATATAAACGTTAACTTCAAGACAGTATCAATTTATAGTCAATATGTTTCACCTTTGTATTATCAAGTGTATATAGCTTTTCAATTTAATTACCTATACCTACATAAAAATTATTATACTATATGGTGAAAGAGTTCATGGTTTTATATATACGCATTTTATTTATACAATGCGATACATGTATAATGCATGTAGGTATACAAGAAATACCAAAAATACCAAAAATATATTATTTTGTATATTGATGGAGAGTTGTATTTATAATGAACATATTATGCGTATTTTTTACGATTTATGAAACAAAAATCATAGGTATATAATACATGATGTATAATATCTACTTTATTTAGTGGGAAGTGATACAGATGTCGAAATATATTATGTTGCTAAGTGTAGCGACTGATAGATAGATACCTAGCTAGATATAACTAGATATATTATAATGTAAGTTTTAATGAGTCATTCAGCTCGTCAAGGAATCGACATACGATCGGAGTTTATGACATCTTGATTTTTGCTATTTTCTCCGAAAATATTAATTTTTACACGTAGTAAGACATATCAAGACAAACAATATTTACTCGATTTTTCTTTCCTGCTGATGAATATAATAAAACTATAAGGTTACATAAATATTTCGTCAAAAATATAAGTAAAAGGAATGTGAAGATATCCTGTAGAAATTCTCTATCGTTAGTATAATGTTTTGTACAATATAGTTTTGAAAAATAGATAAATATAAAGTATATTCATACATGTTGATGTTAAAAGTGCTTTGAAATCATCCAATATTAAATATCTACTTTAATGTAAAAATGTATTTCTTTATATATGAAATGCTTTTTATTAATCTAAATATTTTAATGGATTTAAAAATTTGAAATTTTTATTTTTTAATAACGTAATTATATAAATATGTTTATAAAAATATCAAACTTTGATTAGAAATAACAGCATATAATCTTATTATTTTATTGTTACCATGTACATTTTTTTACTCAATAGATTATAATGTCGATAAAATATTCTGAGTGCCATATAGATTAAATTAATAGTATAAATAGTATTTATATAGAGCAAATACTTATATTCTATTGGAGAAATATTATCGAATTAATTTGAAATGTAAAAGGATCACTAAATTAAATAAGTAAGTAAACTCCAATAAAACATAAAACATAAATAATGTGTTAGTGTAGACTATAAAACAAGTAGTTTTGATGCTGAAGTATATGAAAATAGTAATCACGATGTTGTAGCTATATACTTGGTTTCAACTACTATGTATATGTGTAAACTAATTAATCTAAAATGTGAACATATTATGTATCCAAATAAACACTTGTGGCTCCTTTAAAACTTAAGTGTTACAACTTTTATTGAGATACTTATCGCTAAGAAAGCGTAAAACTACACAGATAGTCCTTTTATATGACTATCTACAATTTTGAAGTGAGTTAAGTGAGTTTATATGACAGTATGGTAAATCGGAGACATTATTAGAACCACAAGGCAAACTTGAGTGGCAATTAGGTAGATGAATTAGGTCCTTGAGTGTTACACATCCATAGATGGACAAAAGTCCCGCTTCAGCTTTGAGTCGATGTGTGAAAGATGTTGTGTCATTACGGTAGGCACATAATAAAATGAAGTTTTTGCATAGCTATGAGGCTTATTTTTGCTCTGTATAATTATATTGAGAAACTCTTGCGCTGTACATAAATGTCAATTTTTACTATTTATTCACATAATAGTCGCGATTAAATACATTTTATACAAATAATTATACATATTATTATTATACAAACTACATATATATATATATCTTCCTGGATCTATTGAAACCACACTCTACTAAGAATAATATTTAAATGTTACTAAAATGCTTAAAGCTGTGACATTTTATTCAATCTAGGATTGAAACATTCACATCAAAGTTATATATAGCGCATTTATATATATTAAATATGTATACGTGTTTTAAACAACAATTATTGTACATATAGTATATGGGTCAGTGAATAAAAGATAATTCGATATTTAATTATGCTCGGCACATTAATTTTACAATTTTGAATAATTTTATATATAAAATTATGATTTTTTCGTGCTTATTTTGTCTTTACCAATTTTTAGAAAAAACAATAAATTACCTTCCATATTATATAAATAACAGTCTATATATTTTTAAATCTTTAAAATTGGTGTAGGTATTAGTTATAATTTCACACTTTCCAATATGATAACTTCAGATATTTTAGTTGGGTATAGGTTTTCCTTTTACCTTGCAGCTTGCTCATCAGCTGGTTTGCATTAGTGCCGAGTAAATTTAATCTTGGTCACAAATGGGTTGGAAATTGGTCCGACTGCTATAATATGAAATAAACATTAATTCACACATATGTTCACTAATGCATTTTAAAAGCTATAATACCACATGAGTTCCAATTTATGATAACTCATCTTGAAAATCCATATCAAGTTAAAAATATTTAATACCTATATGTGTCATGTTTTTAAAGTTAAGGGGAAGTGTATCTGGCCTGCAGTGGAGTTGAGCATATAGTCATGTATAACGATTTGGACTTGATAGCAAAACTAAATTTCCAATTGTACTAACACTTTTGAATAAACATGATATATATAAGATATTGGTTTTTATAGTAATGATAATCAAACTAGAGGTTTTAATTTATTGCTTTTAATCAAACTTTTTTTTCATATTTATGTATATTTTGTATATTTATGATATTTAAGCTTCCATTTTTTGTCCAATTTCAATTTTACATGAGCATTTCTGAATTGTATTTGTTGTTGTTTGCGTTTTTGTATTAAATAAAAAACAGAGCAGAATAATATGCTCCAATGATTGTGACAACTTGTTTTTTTATGACACATAATTTTATCTCAGTGAATCACGTGACATCATCTTGAAAAATTAATTGTATCAAAAGGCAAATTTGATTACTTTCTGTAAAGTAGGTCAACAATAAAAGAAGCTAAATAATTATTCTTTTATAATATTTTAATATTATAACTTAAAAAATAATTATAATGTAGTGGTCTGATTAATTTATATACATATGTTGTGTTGTATAAAATATTACACATTTTTTAAATCTTTGATTTATAGAATCATTGTGATATCGATTTTTTTCAAAATTTCCATTATTAGAGAAAGGATAGTTATTCCAAAATGATTTTTGGCAACTGTGCACATTACAAACTGATTTACATATTGACTATAGTCACCTGGAAATAGAAAATATAATAGAGAGGTATGGAAAACAATGTATCCTTAGCATTATCATTTTTTTTAAAGTTACGTACTTTTATTTAGAAATAATAAGTCAGCCAATTTTAAATATTTATATCTCTTACACATGGAATTCGATGTTTTCCATATAAATATGAGATGTATACAGTAGCGTTTATAAAGCTATAGCAACACTTAAAATAAATATATATACACGTGAATGAGTTTTCCTTTTCAAAGTTACTAAGCTTGGACTTTACTATGAAAAACTCAACATGAAAGATGATAACAGTTTACAATTTTACTTCAAACAGTTTGTGTTCATCGATGATAACATGCCAATCAGGATTAAAGTGTAAATCGCCATGTGCTTTTATTTTTAATCTCTATTAACGGAACAGGTACATTCATGACAGTGCAACTCGGTGAATTCCCAATTGGTTTCAGCAAACATTGTTTATAATTTATTTAGAGTAAAATATATATAAAGTCTAATGGACTCAGCTTTGTGCCGTTTTGCAACTAGGTATATATAGAACGCTCGTAAACACATTACCAGGGGATTGCTCAAAGTTTGAAGTGTTTAGGTAGGATTTCTAAAGCTTCTCAACCCCTTTATTGAAATGGCTGACTGCGCTTTAATTGAATTAACAGAAATTTGGGGATTTTCTTCACGCAGATATTGCGTCATCGATCAATAAATGTTTACTTCAGTCACGTAATCACACATTTTATGCTTTGGAGAAGGGGATATTCACAGCTGCTCGTGAAAATAATTAATTAATATTGGAAGAAATATAAAAATAATGAAAAAGCTAAACCGAACCCATTTTACACCCATTTTATACTTATTTTAAACTTATAGATTGAAAGATGATCGAGAATATAGGATATATCTATTATTATATGATATACATAATGTACACCATGCTATTGACAAGCATAAATAAGCAATTTTTGATCAATAAAATTTCTCTAAATATTTTGCAAAATTTATCAAAATCTTGTTTTTAGGTTATTTAAAACAAGGGCAAATTATAATTTTGTTATTTAAAAGCAATACGTATTAAATGGCATATAAACAATTAATAATTTGCTGTAACCTTTAATCTTTAATAACAAAGGAACTTTAAATTTTGTCGTAAATTTGAGTTAAATAAAAAATCTATATCAATTTAGCACGGTATGATATTACTCAAATAAATTTATCTCAAACGAAAAAATAAAATAATTGCAAATGTTCTTAAACTATTCTAAAAGATTTTAGTTGAAATAAATAATTCAGTGTTTCATGGAAACTTCAATATCTACACTTTTATATTACATGAAAGCAAAAAGTGAAAAGCGCAAATTGACAAAAAAAATTAAAGAACACAGTATGAATTAAATAAAAAGTATTTCTGATTAAAATAAAAAAAGAAAGATTTTTATAGACACAAGTTTAATATATATTCTTAGATATAAATATATTTCTTTTAATTAACTATATATACATAAATTATATAGTTAATTTTGTTTTGATATCGTTATACGATATTTTAATATCTGTCAACTTAATTTAGGTGTGTTCTTCCTTTGATATTATTATTTTAAAATAAATCCCATATTACCAATCAAGCTAATAATTTAATCAAGCGTATAATCAAATCTTATTAGACGCTTTATTAGTATAACGCTCGATTGTAATATATTATTTAATTAAATATATAGTAAAGATACTACAAATTGTGATACAAATATGGCATTTATTTAGTTTTGAATATTTTAATCGTTATATAGTATAAAATTGTAGAAGAAAATAGAAAGGATAACTTGCTAATTACCTTCGAAAATAGTAAAAGCGCAGACCATGAAAAGCATTTAATTTAAAGTCAACCTAAATACTAAATATTACATGTATAAATGTTATATACAAATATAATATTGTAGAATCATATACATGCTTGAAACTATAATTCATTATTTATTGTTCGATATAAGCCGTCAATATAATTAACAAAATGTTTTGACAGCTTCTTATATTAACTTGTTCTCTCTTAACCAGTTATACTTGCTGCCTCTGATAAAATAGTAAACATTGAGTCATAATATACATTCTATCACTGACTGATGACGGAAGAAAAATAAGCGGGCGGCGGTATAGCGTTGCGCAACAAAGCATTGAGGTAAATCGTTTGGCAATACAGCGAAGCAGGCGGTTATTATACAAAAGAATCTGTCAGACTGGTTGGCATTATGGTATACACAATAAACAACTTACGCTTCATGAGGAGCAAAAGTCAGACGTTTGGAGGGGCTGCCAATCCAGCCAGTATGATTTTGAAAGAATCTATATCATATTATAAAAGTTGCAACAGATGGAAGTCCCAAGGGGTAACCACACTGCGAGTATAAGAGTTATGCAATAAAGTATTACATTATATAACATTGTAGCCAGTGTTCCATTAATGTAGTACACAGACTGAGCTTCTAAATATTGACGTGCGGACTCGTTTGTTGTAAGCAAGAAATAATATAGTCAAAGAGACGCTGCAGATTTCAGCTTTGCAGGCTGAGATTTTTATATTTTGCTTCAGATCACCCGCGGGAGTCAAAGATATCTTCAGTGCCTTTTTGTGTTGATTCCCCGAGTTCCAAGTCAAAAGCCCGTATATGCAAGTTGTCATTTTCGCTGCGAACTGAGTTGCGAAGTCTTTGAGAAGGTTGTTATAATAATGTTGGATAAATGTAACAAATAACCTCTTTCGTTGAAATTGGCAGAGCGGGAAAATGATTAACTGCTTGCTACAACGTTACTGTATATAGACCCGTGGAAATACCAAAAACCACAAAATGTGACGCTCTGCAAAACACAATTATTTGAAAGTATACTGAAGTTCTATCATAGTTATTTAAATCATTACTTTTATTTGTTCTAAATATGTTTTGTGTATAGTACATTATCTAAAAAAGATTCATTACAGTCAAAAAGATAAAACCAAAAATTCAGAGAAGTAGAAAGTTCGACTGATTGTGTAAGTTTAGTGAGCAACGCATAATTTCAAGCTTGGTTGATTTCTTCTAGAGGGCTAGTTAGGATAAACATTTGCTATCCCTCTTGTTTACCACTGTTTACGAAGCTTCTAACTAACTAACTTTACTTTATGGCTTATAGTTGACCACAATTTTTGAGTCAAATAATTTCTAAAACAGAGGCATGGAGAAAGGAACAAAGGGGAAGAGGTGGGGATAGAAACGAAAGCTGTGGATAAAAGGAGGGGTTACGGGGAGATTATTTTTGCATGCTATGACTCGACAAATAGAAACGCACACTTTTATCCATTTTTTGCGTCATTCAAATATGTGCATACATTGTAAAAATAAGCCTCATCTTTACTTGAATGAATTTATTTTCAAAAATTCTGAATGATTTCTATATAATATATACATACGTTTCAAACGTCTATTTCTGAATATCATATAACTCATTTATGTGATAATTCATTTATGCACACTAGTACGCAGAACGGACATACCTTCACATATGAGAAACGCATCATTTACGGATTATTTAAAATATATAAAGCCAGTTAAATTTTTGTAATTGTTGAAAGGAAATTGGTCTAAGACTTCTAACTTCCTATATAGAATCATAATACTTCCCACTCTAATTTGTAGTCTTGTAGAGATGTGACTTGAAAAATATTGATAGAATTCTCCGTCCTTTCTTTTACAATAAATAATATAATATTATTGTATATATTATGTATAAAATAAAGCAGACAATATTCAAATGTATATATAGGGATAAATAAATAGGTAGGTACGCATTAAACATAAGTTAAGCAGTGTTGTACAATTGTAAAACATAAGCAGTGCCGTCATATCTATAAAACGTTGAAGCATATATAAACAATGCATACAATGAATAATTAATCCTAAATGTATATATGTATTTTAATAATTACAAAAATTTGAAAGCGCATACTTGAATGTTATGTACATGTCATGTACTGTATCTAAAGCATATATGTAGAAATACAAATAAACTCCTATAGAAAGAACACTTTAAAATGTGATAACACTGGGCATTTTATTTCTTTGGACAAAAATAATCTTTTTTTAACATTTGACTTATAAAAAGTCTTAAAAACTCAAAAACTCATAGTTGATTATTCGGACAGCTATAAAAGCCAGCTTTTGCTGCTAGCATCTCCAAAAATGTTCCAATTACTATCTTGACCATTTTTTGAGTAAATGTACTTAATTATGACAAATGTGATAGAAGTTAAAAAAAAATTATAAATGTATTTATAGTATAATATTAAATTTAGCTTTAACTTGTTGTGGTACCAGCCTCACTTATATAAAGTTATGTAGTTTCGTTAATTGGACATATTCCATAAATTTGATACTTCTGCATTGATTTTAATTAAACAGGTGTGTTATTTGTAGGCTTCTATGCCAAACTCAATTTTGGCATTCAAAAGGTCGCTTCGACTACCAGACAGCAATCAAAGAAAATATATCACTAGCAAACTCAAGAGACACCTCAATGAAAATCAGAAGCAGTTTGAGAAAGAAGCAAGTGTAGCAGCCAGTCAGATATTCAACGAAAATGTAATAAGATAACAGATGGTGATCTATAACACAACCCCACCTTAGAAAGACTCCTCCAAAAGCATCAAGATTTACTTCTCGCTGATGGGGAACTCCACTAAATCGACACCAACTGTTGAACTAGTCAAAGATGCCACCAACTCCATCAGCAGGCACGATAAAGACATCACTATCTACACGGACGGCTCCCTCAGCGGCTACTCCACAATAGACGGAAGTGCTTTCATCATCACAACCGGCACCCCCGACAACCGGTTGTCATCTACAGCAAGGAATCGAAGGGACGCATCTTCATATCGTCATACAAAACAGAGTGCAATGCTATATGGCTATGGCTTTAGTCTGGGTCAACTCCACGCAGTACATGTCGATCCTTATTTTCTCTGACAGACAATCTCTTCTGACCAGCCTCAAATCCACCATAGCAGAAATGACCCCACAGATCTCGCTGAGCCTCATATCCAACAACATCAAGAACATTACTCTTCAGTGGGTACCGGGGCACTGTGGACTGCCCGGGAACGAAACTGTGGACCAGGAAGCCAAACATGCCACCAAAAAACAATGACCCACAAGATACCACAATCTCCTAGAAATCAGCGAAGGCAGCCACAAAAAGCATGTGTAAGAGATCGTCCAACCAATATGACACCATCTCAGTAACTTATGCAGGCAAAGCCCCACCTCTCCACAACAGGAAAGACCACACACTACTCGCCCAACTGAGATCTAGGGTGGTATTCATAAACAGGGAATGGAGAATTCCCCGATTTTTTCTACGATTTTTCTCACTTTGGTATTCACCAACATTGGGGAAGGAAAATTACGTAATAGAAATGTGCACCACACACTTATTTGGTATTAAAAAACAACCAAACATTGCGTCATGATGTGTGCATTTCTGTTGAA
>JAYRBW010104358.1:0-41762 GCA_036023295.1 Invenusta paracnida
TGCATAAACTCCTGCCGCCTCGAAATGATCACAGATACCCGACTCGGTCAAGATCAACCACTCATGACAGGCAACTACCTATCGTGACCAGCCAGAACTCTAAAAGCTTTGTTATCAAAATGCTTCATGCCGCTGTAGGCTTAACGACACCAAAAACTCACTAATTAGGAACTATTTGACCCCCGGATTTATTACTCACATCAGTTGAGTCAATCGTTAACAATGCCTCTTAAATATCGTTTCCTTAGAATATGTATATTATGTATAATTTCTACTATTATATCTATGCACATATATTATATTATTATTATATATATAAGTACTAACTGTAATGCTCCTTGCGCCTGACAAAAGGCAAATAAAGCTTATTTTGTTTATTTATATATCAATATTTAATGGATCTAAAATAATTATCCCAATACATCTTGTCAATGATCAATGCTGACTTTCGAGATAAAAAATATGTAGGCCTCTTTCTTAAAGACGTATTACAGAAAAATATGTCTAATGCCCATTTATTTTTATTGTTAACGATATTACTTAATCTATATAGAACTATATTATACTTTTTAGCTTTTGATGTAGGTAACAAGATTGTAAAATACATTTTAGAAAACTTTGTTCTCTCATATCTATTTTAAATCTCAACAAGGATATTCTCCCTTGGGTATTTCGCATAAAAACTGAAGACCTAAAAGCCTGAGGTTGTGGCTGATAAGGAAACACAATTCTAAATCTGAATGATGCATCCTTTGCTAAATTTATATAGTTTATCGCTTGATGAAGCACTTGATTATTAAGTTTTTGACACATAAATGCATAAATTCGGTCTGTGTGTTGTGTGGAATGAATCGCTTGTTCATATTCGGTTAGAATGCAGTTTATAAATTCAGAATGTATTCGAAGGATAAGGTCTCTATCAATTTAACGATTGGTGATAAAAACAAAATAGACAGTAAAACAACAAAAATTGTTTCAAAATTTATAATTTTACATATATGCCGAGAAATAAGTTATAAATAAATTGGCTATATTTCTGCGATAGATTATGTATTTTTTAAATTGTGTGTTACCGTATTTCAATAAACGCAAAATTATTCAAAATATATTTATGGTTTGTTTGCAAATTTGTTTTAAATTCTAATTACAAATTGTATATTTGAAACAACTTTAACGAACAAATTTTACATTTAAATTTTTACCATTAATGTTTATATATCAAAAATGGAAACTCGTCGATTTGTGTTTAAAATTATAGTAAGCCTTTTTTATTTATATCTGGTTATTAAGATTCCTTGGAATTAGCGCATTGAAATGATATTGCAGGTTACAAGAATATCAGAAATGAAATATAATCTTCACCGATTTTTAGTATCTTGTTAAAAAATAAATAATAATTTACTGGTTATATTTATTCATGCACTTTGAAACAAGAATATGTTTCACACAGCAAACTTTCACTAAATTATCCAAATTCGTGTTTAATGAATTTTATTTTAAAGAATAAACAACTTGTATATATATACATACAATTTACAAATATTAGGAAAGCTTTGTGTATTGGTTTAAATTCAAGTGATTTATGAATTCCGCCTATTTGAACCAACTTTATATAAATATACAAATGAAAAAAGCAGAATATTAGATATTGTCTAAATTTAATAAATATTAAAATACTTCACTACAAAAATATAAACTATAACACAAATATATGTTAATAATTTCCGTTTCATGTCCATATAATATACCTGCAAACTTACAAGAAAACAGCACCTAAACAAAATTAAATACGAAAATATGTATTAGTTTCTAGGTGAATATTATCAAATACAGCTCATTGATCTAATAAACTTATTTTGGATTTCGATCGTTTTTTACATTTTTTACCTGATTTGTTGACAAAAAATATTTACGACAATGTACAGCAATAAATTAAGAACTATAATTTCTTCAGGACATACGAATAAGCACTACTTAATGCGTGGAAGGAAACCATAAATTTAGATAATCTATGTAAAGTTTCCTTTCAATCATATTTAGATAAAACCTTTCTTTTATGTTGTTGAGAAAATTTATCCTTTTAAGTAAGCAAAAAATGTATGACTTTGATGAATGTTTAATTTGTTATTGTTGTTACTTATTATTTAATCGATTCGACAAGTTTACAAAGTTTGTAATCAAACTGTGCATTCGGGAAAAAACAGCTGAAAAATGAATGGATAGCCTTTCTCTATAACTAAAAATATAATCCTTTAAAAATTGTTTAATCAAAGTATTTTATTTTACTTTATTTATAAAGAATTGAGCTTCTCTTGGCAGCAATTTGATAACATTTGAATAAAAAGAAGAAATATCACATGCAGCGTGGGGTGCGGTAAGATAATTGATTGCAATAATTTTGACATGCGTCCTATTTATCTACAATGAATAATATTATTAGAACAGAGAGACACAAGAAATATAAGCTGGTGATTGTGTGAATAAGTAATAATGATCTAATAAAAAACAGATTAAGACAAAAGATTAATACAAGGTCGAAATAAATATGGACAAAAAGCTGCACTAAGAAAATCGAAATTTGGCAAAATTGACCAATTCTCAAATATACAGTCCATCATTATATACTGACACGGTAGCTTTTAATCATTATATTAATTACAGCTAGATTTAACCCCTTTCGTATTTCAAAGCATCTTGTACCACTATCTTATCACAGCTTATTTTGTTAAACATTATGTTTTTAGACGATTAGTACATATTAAAGAGTTGTTAAAATCGAATATGAAACTTTTTAATACTGAGAGATATCCTAACAAGGCAATCACTCCATACGACAATGTGATCTATTAGATGATGTCTGAAATTTGATCATAGAGAACCATAAAAAACGTATTGATAGCTGCTTGGTAAATGAGGACAGCAAATATACCTACAGAGCATTATGATGAAATGGATAACAAATGGATAGCTGTTATAAATTTTCATAAAAATCTTTTAAGAATTTATTATTATATAAAACCTAATTTTGAAAAAAAAAATTAAAAACCTAATTTTTTGCTAATATTCCATTTTAAATTGGAACGGTACATAAACAGGGAATTAGATTTAGAAATAAGGGAGCTTAAATTTCAAAATAATATTTCTCCCTAAACGGAAATTAGTTTAGTTCGGTTATAATATTTCAATTATATATCCACAACTAAACAAACTGCCTCCAC
This sequence comes from Invenusta paracnida, assembly GCA_036023295.1. Taxonomy (NCBI): domain Eukaryota; kingdom Metazoa; phylum Platyhelminthes; order Proseriata; family Coelogynoporidae; genus Invenusta; species Invenusta paracnida. The sequence goes on from JAYRBW010104358.1 coordinate 3,219, forward strand.
AACCTTGCGCTTGACCATTGTGCAATACAGGGTATGACGTGTAGTTAATATTTTGGAGAACAATCAGTTAAATTAAAGGTAATTGAAAAAAGCTCGCATGATGAACACTGTCGGTTCAACTGTTTCCAATCAAACTGGATTAATTAATAAAATGAAACTGAGTAGAATAGAATAGTGGAATAAGACGGCCACCTTAAACTGGCAGAGTGGAACTGGGTTGCCTGAAAGATGGGAGGATCTTCCGGCTCAACCAATACCAACCAACCACCCAGCCATTCCGCCACAGAAACCAAAGAAACGCTGAGAATGAATGACGAGAGAGGGGAGTGGGGGGGGAGCACGAGGGAATCCCCTGACGACCCAGTTCGTTATCTGCGGTTCTCTCTGTGTTCTGGAGCAGCTATCCGTCCATTGGGCTTTCGCTACGTGGGCATTTATCCACTATATTAAGGTTGCGGTCAGCTGGCTTGTTACATTTTCTGGAAGAAGACTGACGATTCTGTGAAGTTAAGCTAAAGGTAAGTCCCCCAATGTACACAGGTACTTATATATGGTTTGAATTTTCGTATGCGACATCCTTTTCTGCCTTATTTTAGCTACACCGCCCTCTAGTTTATAAATATCGCAAAAATTTGTCATTTTTCGAAACCTAATGCGACATATTTCCAGGTGATACTGCGCTTTTTCAACAATCTAATTTGTTTACTAATAAAATAAACATAAGCATAGTATCTAAGTACCTAATAAGTGCATGATAACATATATTACTGTATAAATAAAACTACTTTTTAAATAAATAAAACATTTAAATTAAGTACAGAAAAAAGTTTTATAATGATTAAATAACAGAAATAAATGTATAAGGTATAATTTCATTAAAAATGTCGACCATTTAAATATGAATACAATGTTATATTTTTATTTAACTTTCTTATGCATTAATTTAGAAAACGTTTTAGGTATTTCGAATATTTTGTTTAAAATCTATTAAGAATTATAAAAGACGATATTGATACTTTAATAAATAAATGAATAGCTGCTTATTTATATTTTATGTTATCACTATTCGTCTTATAAAATAAATTGATTATTGTCTGTGTGATATTTACTAATTATTCCAAGGAATTTATTAAATTATTAACAATTTCAATAAAATATATCAAAATATTAAATACACTAGTTTATATTCATCTACATAAAGAAATATTTAGGTAATCTACATATTTTAGTAAAAAAATAAGGGGTAATAAATAAGGAAATGCAAACATAGTTTGTACATGTAATCGAAAGTGTATGTATTTAAAAATTATACAATGTATTACTTTTGTGCATATTTGATATACTTTCCATTTAATACACCAAATATGTCTTCAACAGATTCAGCAATACAATGCTATAAAAGGCCTTAATTATTTATACCGCAGTGGAGGAGTATTAAGATCAAGAAACTTAAGCCTGTCTTAAAAAAGGTTTATGCAATGGGTTTATGTTTATACGTTGAAAACTGTTGAGTAGTCTTAAGATTAAATGCTTTCGCAAAAATGATGACATATCAAAGAGTCATTCGATTTAGTTTAATTATAAGAGTTGCTTAATGCTGGTGTAGTTTGCATAATCGCACCATATTTAAACACCATTCGTTTAAGGATTTAAAAATGTTGTTTTGTTTTGATAAATAATATTGTGTTTATATTAGTCTTCCTTCCTTGTGAACAGTTTATTTTTTCAATTTGTGTTATCGATATTCAATTCATGAACTTCTTCTTGTAGCCATTTTTCATATTGGTATGCGTATGCTTTGCAGAAAAACCAAATATAGTTGTTTATATTCAACGTACACGTGTTTACACCTTGTTTTAGGAGAAAATTTCTCAATAGTCATAAGTAAACAGAGATTTGCGATTATAAATATATAAAATAATTAGAAGTATCTTATTTCATCTTGTATTTATAACTTTAAAATCATTAAAAACACTGGAAAAAATGAAGTCTAATTATAATATAGAAATATCAAAAAGAGGACTCTGAGAAATTTAGGGTAGAATTCAAAGCCCGTCCAAATGAGAGGAGGGCATCAAAATGATTTTTTAAATAATTAAAATAACGTAAATCTTCTTTAAACATCTATAAAAAGGTTTTTCAAAACCTCATTTGCTTCAAAGAGCTCACTTATATATTCATTTTTCGTAGTATTGTTTCATACTTTATATAGTTATTTTTAATTTGAAGGAGCTTCTCGAGTTAAAACGGATTTCCCATTCCACCCAAATTTTATTGTTTTAATATTATTTTCACGAATTCCGTATTTATTTCTTCACACATCGAAGTGATTATACAATAAAATTTTATCTATAATACCGATTCTCTAAAAAATAAGAATTACACGTATTGTTTTACTTTATTAAAACACATATTCTGGTAAAAACAGATAGAATAAATAATAAATCTATAGAAGTGTTTGTACTTAAACGCAGTCATACAGACATAAGTTTACTAAAATAAATGTAACAGACAAATTTGCTTTTAAAATAACTATGCAACCTCAAATAAAACAACACTTGTGAAAAATATTACGCAGTCTAAAGACATTTTAAATTTGAAGTTTTATATTCGCATTATTTTCCAACCTATCGAATGCTTTATTTAAACGATAAATTTATGCATAGTATATAGTTTATATGTTCCTAAAAAAACTGGATCTCTCGATTCGGAAGCGTTACAAGCGTAGATAATACACACATTAACATACTACGCCAATTTAGAAATAGTTGAAGATATTCATATATTCGTTCAGCTATATTTTGAATCAACGCACATATATATTTAGCCTTTAAATAGAAGAAATAAATGATTGCACATATTGAAATATGCATTTATTATGATATTAGAATGCAGGCGAGGCTGCAGCGGATCACGAGAACACTGAACACTAAATTAACGACGGACGTTGATCAAAGTTAAATTAACAACGGACGTTGATCAAAGTACGAGACTTGCGTTCCCTGTGAATTTCGCATAGAAAGAGATTTACATGACCCTTGAAATTTATTTTCCATCTTATCTCTCAAAAGTTTCTTCGTCATTATGTGTTTCTTGTTGAGGAGTTTGATAAGTTATATAAATATATCGAAAATACCTCAATTTCAATACCCACAAAAATCAATTACAGATGTATTTCTACTCATACAGTTGTTGTATCAAATTAAATAAAGAAAATTATTATACTTTGAAGAATAAAGAGTTTTTATTCATTACAGTCCATAATTTTATTTTAGAACTTAAAATACTTTATTTATTGAAATACTCTAATTACTTCTTCATCAATGATGAAATATATATATATATAAAAATAGAATTTTAAAGTTATGAAAATACGATTGATAATTGTTTTAGTATGATTTATTTTTAATATTTTTAAATTCTTTAATAGCATAACAGAAGGATCTAAAGAAATTTATAAAACATATTATCCAAAAAAGTAGCCAGAGAAAAGTAATTTTGCCGTTATACAAATTGTATAAAAAATTATAAAATGATTCCGGATAATTTTAGCATTCATTCCAATTGATACACTTACGAGTCTTGGGAAACAAACCATCTAAATTCATCAATTATGTGATAAATAAGGCTGCGGAAAATAGTTTCAAAGGAGGCTTTGATTTAATTGTGTAAATATATTATTGATGAAAAATTTGAAGTTTTGTAACACAATTTATGATTCCTTTTGTAAAACCTATTTACCTCAGTTTACAATTATTCTCTTGTAATATAATATAATAAAAAAAGGAAATAGTTGGTAATCAAGAAAATTTTTCTACAATAGTACAATTTATTTATTTATAGATAACTACTGTTAAATGTTATGGCGTCAAATTCGTGCACCTTTTATGAATACACTCAGAAGCGTATACACACGCATAGTTTGCAGAGTTCGCTACAAATACACAAGGAATAATTATCGACTTTAAAATGATAGACAAAAGATTTGACGTGTTCATTAAATGAATCGCTTTACAATCAATTATCAGTGTTACGATATTTTTAATAAAAATGTATTTCTAGATTTTTTCGTAGTGTTAATTAATTAACTATCATTACGCATAAATATTTGCAGGAAGTATATTTTGTTATATTGGAGTTATATACTTTTTATTTATTAATCAGCTTTTTATATATGACTGATATATATTTTAAACCCTTTAATAGTTCAATTAAAGTAATTTGATTAAAATAGGGGATATTTTGGTTTACCAATAATAATTTAATATCAAATAAATCTAATCTAGCATAAATATTTCAAGTCAATTTAGTAACCTAAAGAAAAATATTACGAAATGAAATTATAATTAATTAGTTAGTTTTTTATATTTAAGTTAATGAACAAATATTCGATGAGTCTTTTAAATTTATTTGTAAGATTTATTACTAAAATTATAATATTAATTATCTAAATAATTATAAAATTATTTTTTCTATTTTATAATGATAATTATAACTAATTATTAGATACTATTTAATTAAATATTATTGATAATATTTACTTTTGAATAATATAATGAGGAATCTTATAGTTAAGAGAATTTAATCTTGCACATTTATAAACATGGATTTGTTTAACTTTTCATGGAAAACACAACACGTTTGTATTACGAAAAAGGATTGAAATTGATTCGAATAGAATCATTCTTATCCATACAGTAGATTTTTTCCAATTTTTAAACTAAATTAAAATAAGGTTAAAAGACATTAGCTGAAAAATTATACATATTTCCGAATTTCCGAATAACTCTTTATCAAGGAAGTAATTCACATATATATATATATACAAACAGGATTGCAAAACAGAGAGTGTCATAACGCATTTTAATGTAGAAGCATAGAAACTAATAGTTACATAAATATGCTACTACACTAAAATGCGTTAAGTTACTCTCTGTTGTGCTATCCTGTTTGTAAATATATGTGAATTACTTCCTTGACAAAGAGTTATTCGAAAATCCGGAAATATGTATAACTTTTTCAGCCATTGTCTTTTAACCTTATTTTTTACCTGTGAGCTGATGGTAAAACTTAAGTTAATTTTAAACTAAACTTTTTTTTACTCGCTTACTGCTAATTAATTTTATTATCTGTATATAGATATCTGTATCCTATAATGGATGTATGTTAATTTATCAAATAGGTAAGTTTTTGCACAAGGTTAGTCTAAAACAAAATTCAATCTAAATTGCACAAAAAGCAGAACATAGAAATAGACTTCGTTATTTCTTATATAAAGTAAAGTAAAAGGTAAATCAAAGTCTCTTTCTTTGGAGTATATTATTAATAACGTATGTATGTAGGCATTTTAATAGTTTAATTCGTCTGTGAATCTAACGAAGTCTTAAGGATAATTTCGCTTAATCGCTGTCAAGTAGTAACTATCGCAATAATTATCTTATCGTTTACCTCCATTTGTTATGACGTATTCAATAACTTTAAACATATGTTTACATTTCAATTGATAAAATACGCAAAGAAAAGCGAGGTAAATGTGTGTATAAAAAAATAAAGTTAAATAGTTATATTTTTAGAAAATTAGACAAAAGTCCGTTTATATGCGAATAACTTGTTTATTAGAAGCTTATTATAAATAAATAAAGTTAAATAGATATATTTTTAGCAAATTTAGCAAAAGTTCGTTTTTATGTGATTAACTTGCCTAATATAAGGAGAGTGCTGTACTTTTATTTTATTTTTGTGTCAATAATGCGATGCTTCCTTTTAAGAATAAATCTGTAGCTTAATCTGTAGCTGAATAAATCTGTAGCTGTGAACCCCCCTGCATGCAGAAAAAATATGTATTACTATGTACAACACTGATAATTAAATATTGATATTGAAGCCAAGTTAATCCGGGATTTTCTTTTTCCGTTATCTGTCTTCTTTTGAGTATGTTTTATATTGCATATTCTGCCTCAATATTGCTCAAATTATATAGTGCAAAGAAAAAATACACTAACCAACTTGTGGTGACTATAGATACTCCACAAGCGGACAAAGTATATTGAGGCATCTATATATGATGGTTATTCTGTAAAAAATTAATGGACAACATTTTGAATAACGTTTTGTAAATAATAATCTTTAATCTATTTGTAAATAAATTTATGTAAAATTTAAAAGAAAATTATTTCATAATTATAGACCGTCCGGTTACATATGCGCCACTCTGTATATAGGTATGAAACAAGTTATTTAAAAGCAATAAATCAGGACACACTGACTCAAATATAAAACAAACAGATTTACAACTATGTAATTTATATTATTAGATTATATTTTCCTTTCTATTGTGCAGCGCAAATACATTAGGTCATACTTCGTTAATTTTGTTTTTTATATTCAAAACATTTTATTTATAATGTGAGAGAATCGCTCAGAAGTGGACCTCAGTAAAATGTTAAGCCCACGGCGAAAGTGTCAGTGCACACAAGGCTGTCCGAACAGTGGTGATATGGGACCAACACATACCTATGTGTGCCAACGTTATTTTCATAAATCTCAGAAAATTACACAATATAAAATGCAATGAGTAATATAAAAGTAAAATTTAAATTAAAAGCTGATTCTTCAATTTGAGGATTGCCAACTGTAATCTTCTAATAGAATCATATTTTTATTCATTTAGTAATTATATGTTTTTTGTGAACATATGCGCCATTCAAATAGAAAGTATTTAACGAGGTTCCCGGATGACAGACTATTAGATTTTATAAATATATGGTTATTATTTTTATCTGGATACATACATATATATGGCTATATTTCAATAATTTATAAATTTAATATGTGCTAGAATTGCTGTTTATGTGGTGAGTATATTGTACGTTTCAGTTAATACACCAACTTTATTTTTATAGAAAACGGCACTGTATGCATATACATATATGTATATCTAGTTAATAGTAATAAGTTTCTGCGTAATGACGCATTTTATATATATTTACTTTTATCAACTGTATGTGCAATACTCTATTGAGAAAAATTTCTATTAGGTATAACTAAGAAATTATTTTTTATTGTATTTCATTAAATTATATGTTCATGTTTATAAAAGCAGATGGTCCAAATCAAAAGAGTTCTATTGGATTACTACTGAATACGCCAATCCTCATATTACAGTCCAGACTTTTAATTTTTATAATAATAACTAGTTCAATGAGGTAACTATTGTCTTTATTACAAATCTAATGACCAAATTTAATAGATAAGTAAACTTAACGAAAACATTTTTTTAGTTTATAATCAATTGAAAATGTTTTATGAATTAAATCCTTCAAAATGTATTATCATCAGTTTTTCTACATGTATATTTTGGCATATGTGAAACAAATGAAATTTTTCAGCCTATACTTATTGAATAAAACGCTGTTTTTCAAACCAATTATGTTAACAGCAAGATGAAAAGTATCTAAAATAGAAAGACGCCTTTTGAGTGTATTTCGAGTGTACACCAATTCGTATGTACCAATGTACTGGCCATTGTTTCAAATTATATTTGACCTGATTGCGAGGAAAAGGTTAAATTGGGACCTAATCTGTTTAGTTTTATAGCATATAATAATACAATACAATAAATCTAAACTTTTTTATTATGATCTATTCTGAAATCTACTGATGAGAAGACGCGAAAATATATTCTCGATAATAACTTGCCTTCTTAGAGAACTAGTTACCAAGAGAACTAACTGCTTATGTAGTTAACGAAATATGTTTAAACAGTTTGAGATATCTTATACATGTTTAATTATATATATTCTTAAAAACCTTCAAGTTACACTCTGTACGATCGATAAACGTAGATTTACAAAAATGGTGATTATTTTAAGATCCGCGATAAAATAATTTACTCACTAAAAAAATTCAAAATAATATGATTATTAAAAATCAACGTGATTTCGATTATTTAGAAATATGTTTATTTTCCTTTGAAAATGACCACGGTAGAATATACGCATTTGAACAAAGAATTAAGCATTCATTCGTCATCGGATGAATCTCCTGATCCGTGATCTCTAGGCATGGGCCCTTATGGAAATACTTAGCCACAGTAGGCTTATTATTATTTATATATTTTTAGACTCCGCGTCGGGAGTACACTCTATGAAGTTCTGAATTAATAAACTTAGTATCAGCCAATATTACACAGTTACGTTAAAGATAATTGTAATCATCTCAATTATTTATTGCACGAAAGACAATAAATCATCTTCCGTATAGAAATAAATTAAAAAATGGCGGCCCCCTTTTGAATCAACAAGTTACTGCCAGCAAATAATTTCTTTATTTATTACTTCACTAGGTAATTAATGTCCTTTACTGTATCTACTACTGTGAAATATTTGTCTATAATTATATAGTGAAATTTGTTGCTTCAGCATTTGATTTATATTGTTGTAATTAAGTGTTCACTGCTGAGGATAATAATTAAAGTATAACGAAAGTAAAACTAATAAAATGGTTAAGTGTATCTTACAATCCAAGGATTTCAATTATTGTACTGATATTTTGATCCTTAAAAATAATATCTAGTTTTAAACACTTTAGCGGATGTTACTCAATTAGAATAAAACGCCACGAATATTAACAAATAGTTGTTTTCACACGAAAACTATAAAAAGTGTGTGTGGTACATATAGTAATGAAATAACAATTAAGAAATGGTTAATCAGAACAAGTTTGACAAAACAATTTGTGTAGCTATTTTAATTATAAGATATTTTTAGTCGCGACATCATGCCCTTCTTCAAGGACTCAGACCCCCTGATCACGAAGATCACGAATATCAATTAATACAACTGACGAACTGAACATGATAGATACATCACAATATCATACATATTATATTTTAATAGCAATATATGTATATCTCATTAAATTGAGAAAATATATAATAGTACGCTCGATAAAGAGGCATGTTATCATAAAATGATAATAAAGGCTTTGTTTATAAAAACAATTCTCATAGAAAGTAAAACACAGTAAAAGTTTTCATCCCTTTTCATTTTGTAATTCTGGAATCTATAAATTCCATTATATAAACAATGGACGTTAAATGTACGTTAACAAATTTTCTATTCTAAAGAATTTATATTAAAGTAATGAATATAACTAAACAAACATGTATCAACAATTATTATTACACGTTGATATATGTAAAATAAATGTCTGTTGGCTTAGAATATTTCAAATAAACGATTAGTTAAACATTTTTTATAAACCAAATATTCAAACTTAACGTTAAAAGTAACCATTCGTAAATTTTATTGAAACTAAAATGTATGCAATGAAATATAACAAGAGACATGATCTATTGAAATAGTTTTATATTAAATTGATAATTTACTTTCATACGGTACTAAATGTTCTAGTATATATGTACTATGTGTTTAAATAATACCGAATAAAATAAGTCATTTTCTGAAATACCCAATTTATTAATGTATACATAACAAGTTTATATTAAACAAAATATATACCTTAATAATTTTACATAATACATAAATTCCAGGAATAATTTCTACAGCAATGTGTAAGCAATATTTTATTTTACTGCTCAACAAATATAGTTTATATAGTTAGTAAATTAATGATAACATATTCACATTCACTTTGCGACATTCCTATGTCCTATTTTTATGTTTATCAATTCAATGCAATATGTAAATACAAAATATTAATAATAATTTTCTCACAATTTGAGGCAGACACCACTCTAATTAAAACAATTGTAGATTACCAAAATTCACATTACTGAATTTATTGCCCTATTTACCGTCTAAAATAGCCCAAATAAAGACTACAAACCTATTTTAGCAAGTATAACAAAATGAACAATTTTTTTATTACATTAAATTATACAAGCAGGTAATACTTCCAAGTTTCAAAGATATTAAATATGTAATTAAATCTAGATAAAAATTATTATGTTAAAGCTGTGCATAACTTTCCCATTTAATATTATTTAACATTTATCTAGAAATATTCAGATAGATCTGCATTAATTTTATAAATAATAATACAAATACGTGTGCTTATTGTAACAAACACATAAACTATGCTTGGTATATATTGACATTGTGCAGAGCACATATCAAAACGGATATTTAAAAACACTATTTTTTCACGGTATTTAGACACACTAAAAAAGCATAATAAACTCCTACGAATAAAGTATTATTGTTAAACTTAAAATATGACCACATTTTGACCATTCATGTCAAATCGGACAAGTTTCCATTTCAGGGATTAGAGCCCTTCAACCTAATAATTTTATTAGTGGTGCTAAAGGGATCCTTCGCATACCCTCAATAATCTATAAAAAATAACACATAAATGCTTTCTTAATTAGTTTAGAAACACAAAAAATTAGCTTAGGAGGAGTATTAAAAGTATACCGACTTGTTTCACGACTACTTATAATAAATATTCTACTCATGAGTAAATGTTTATAGTTTTGCTGCATTTATACTTAGATGCACATTATATTTATATAAATTTTACCAAATTTAATTATTTATATTCGTAAAAATATAAAGCATTAAATTTCTTTGAATGAAGTGTAGTAAAACATTTGTTACGCTAAAAATATCTGAAGCCCTGCCAGAAGATACTGTTATATTATTAAGTGTCTATTATATTCATCCAAATCTTGAATGCTCCAGGACTAGTTAACTCCATAAATGTTCGACAAACAAGTTATCTCCAGGTTTTACTCTCAAAGTAAAGAAGAACCATTCAGTGTTTCGAATTTTTAAGCGGATAACAAAAGATAATAACAGAATTTATTGCACTTTTGTCGTCAGCATTCAAAATGAACCCACGTCTCAACAAACAACCCTTTTTGGATTCAAATACAAAACAACCCTTTTTGTTTTGTTTCCACTCAATATTTTCCTAACTTTTTGTTATACTCCTAATGCTCTTTATTGAATAGAATCTTAATTGAATAGTTCCAAATATATAGACAACATATATGTTTAAAAATATATATATTTTAGTTCTATTTTAAATGGGGCAGAATTGTATGTGCTATACTTATATCAAATGTTAAAATAGGTATATTTTATACATTGTTAACTATTCTAACAGTCTATAAATAGATAACCAAAAAAATCCAGAAAAGATATAATAACTTTTTAGCTGACAGTAAACAAAAAAAATTCTAAAATAATTTAGAAACCTCTAAATGGCTTTATATAATTAAGTCACGAACGCTGGCATTATAAGATTATTATAAACTCTATTAATATATTCTCCATTATACATAAACATTCTTTAAAATCTGTACCAACATTTGCATAAACAAATTTTAAAAATACATCAAACTACATGCTGAAATTTTAATAACTCAAATAAGAGCATTAAAACACAAAGTTGTTGTAATCATTTTGTCAGGACAGTTAGCTCTGCCCTAAAATATGTGCATTTAATAATTCAAAATGGTCGATAAATGTAGTTAATAGATAGAGCTGTTTAGTAAGTCTAGCAAAGTTTGTACATTTATGATTCTATCAAAGGATATAATTTCATTTCAGAAACTCAAAGAACCCAGCAAACAGTATGTTCGGATCATCTCTCAAATCAAGCTTTTTCCTTCTTGTCGTGCTGGTGATTGTGGCACTTATTTCTGCTGTGCCAGCCGAGAAAAGGTTCGTATCTACTGTGTCTACTCTGAAGTGATCATAAAAAGGCATTTTTAAGATTCATTGAAATCCCATTTTGAACTTGTACGAATTAGAATTATACTACAAGTTCAATTAAATATCTACACCTATTCATTTAAGTTATTTTAAAGTCATGTAACACCAAGCTAGCTATCGCTTCGACCATTCTATTAAATAAGTATAAATTTAGCCTTAGAATATCGATCTAACTCAAGGCATATCTTACGAGCTGTATGTATCTGCTATTTCTTTGTAGCCAGTGTATCTCTTTCCTCATATGGTTTCTCAGACAACTTTAAGGAATAAATAGATATGGCCTATCTAAACCGAACGCGAGCACACCAAAAGTTGAATAATATTAAAAATCATTAAAAATCAAGACATTCTCGATGTGAATTGCCGCATAAAGATTTAATCATGGATCAATTATACATTCAATTATGTACTCTATGTGTTTAATATTATTTTGTTTTGTTATGCGTATCGCACGCGTTTGGTATAAATAGGCCTATAGCCTGCTTTTTCTCCAGTTTGAATAGACATACATGATTTGATAGCATCTAGAATTTTATCTTGCCCCAGTACCGTTTTCATGAATATTTAAAAATTAGTTTAATGCTAAGCAAATAATTTAATTACACTGTACATGCATGTATATATCGATATTTTCTGAGTATTCTGCAAAAACGTTAGAAGTACTAATATTTAGAAGTAGGTGTATTTAAAGTCTTTGGTATTCTGTCACATTTTTAATGTCAAACATATGTTTAATATCCTAAAACACCATCGTAAAATTACGTGATTTTTTATTATGTTGTAATATCAACTGTAATTTAAAAAAAAACTTATAACATTAAATCAAAATTGTTTGCACTAAGAAAGATGTGAGTCTTTCTTTTATTTTATGTCTAACTGTTTATAACCATGCTAGTTTGAAGAAAATTTACAGTAGGATTTGATGTTATTAGACAGATGTATACTTTATTGTAATATTCCTAGTTGTGCCAAGGAATACTTTAAACTCTCACTCCTGTTTCAGATCGCAAGTTGACAGTGACGACAGCAGTTTCAACGACGACCTGTCTAATTATATGTTCAGTAGACAGTGAGTTCGGGATTTAAAATTTATATTATTCCCATCGTTTACTCTGGTGGTAAATCAATCCACTTTCATTGACAACTATTATATAAAACATGACACGCGTGGGTGCGTAACACAAATCTAAAATCTGTATCCGGACAATATAGACTCCCAATTTACAAAAAAGTTTGTAGGGCCAACTTTTAAATTTACATCAGTCTAATCTAAAAAAGTGATATTTTGAAATTTCTGTTGTATACACAATATCCAAATCTTTTTATTCTACCCAAACTAAAATGAAGCATTTATATGACTTAAACAAATCCCGTTATCCTCGATGAAATAGTGTATAGAGTAATATCTTAATAATCCAGGAAACGTTTCTTTATAACATATTATATAACATACACAACAATTGTTAAAATCATTTTAATTTTAAAATTAAAATTATAATTTTTGAAGCGTATACGTTTAGTATTGTAAAAAAATATATCATTCATTTTAAACTGATACATACATATGCACGTTTATGGTAAGTAAAATTTGTAAGTTAAATTATTAAAAAATTGTAAGTTAAATTATTAAAAAATTGTAAGCTAAATTATCAAGATTTTTTAACTGAAATATGTATGGATTATAATGCCCGTTTTTACGAACATCATAATTCATGTTAAAAAAAGTTAGAGTGTAAGATTTATTTGATAATACATAAATATTAAGAATCATACACGATGTCAACTAATCCTACTCTTTCCTTCTTAGCAACCGAGCAAACATCGATGGAGGTTTCCTGTCCAGGTACAACGCAGCTCGATCCTTCGCTAACATGAAAGCTGGTATGATACAGTTTTGGTCATTTCTGATTTAGTTTTCTGTGGACTCTTTGATGGAATATAAAACAACAATTGTGAATATTTTACAAATTCGTACTGAAAAATATGCAAATCTGTCTTTATATATTAAACTACTATGTTTAGTTAATCGATAGTATAGATTTACAGTATAAATCAATAGTGCTCTTATTGAGACCCAATTAGGTCCAAACAGTCCTGCATAGTTCTACCAGAAAAATGCATCATTTTTTATATTATGTATTACTATAATTTTGAATATTTAATATAAAGAATAATCATGCAAACTGCTGAGTAAAATATTTTTCAAATTCGTGTGATATTAAATATATAGGTAAAGATATCGCAGGACTGTTAATAACATTTTTAACTATATTTTATTCATTGTCCATAAATTATTAAATGTATATTTTCTTCTGAAAAAGTGCACCGCTAATATAATAATGCTTTATACTGTGTTTTCAGCCGAGCGTCTGGCAAGAATCTACGGTCGACGATAGAGGTTTTTCCCAATCATTGACTAACTCTCTAATGGTGATATCCTGCCTGTCAACATCTTCAACATATGTAATTCTTTCTTTTACTTCAAACTCTTCTGTATCACATGTCAGGGATAGAAATTCCAAATTCCAAATTGCACTACTAATTCTCAACACTGATCCATTGTAGCTGTTAACTTGGGCGATATAATCCAGAAGGGGTTTTTGTAGTTATGTACCAGCCTATCCTGTACACTTATGCAAGCATCCACAAGCAGCTAAACAAATATAAGTAACGGGTCATTATCTTTTGACTCAACTTTACTTAACTATTAATCTATTAACTGTATTTTCTCATTCATAGTCACAACAGCTTACATTACCACTGAGGGAAATATGCCATCGATGTTAAGATTTAGCTCTCCGGGTGTATAACATGTGTTCAAAATAAAATCCCGTTTTTACTTTAAACTTGTCGATTTAAATTTTTTCTCCAATCTCTCTATTTATAGAAACAACTATGTATAAGGAATTTTTTAAACTTATTAAAACTAAGCATGAAGCTTTTGAAGGCAGTTCTGTTGTATCCCTCTCTGCGTTAAAAGTGATTGATAATAATACTTATAATTGTCTTAAACAGCAAATTGTACGCCTGTGTCTAAAAAAAATTATTATAAAATATTCGATAATTTATTTTAAACAAAATTATTGGCAGCCGCATTTTTATATAGAAGTATAAATAATTATTTACTAAATACTCGTGTATATTTAATGAAAATACCTACATATATTGGTCTAACTTTTATTAGAATACTTTGTAAATATATTATTGTTTAACTGATAAACCAGACGTCTACAATATAAATTAATATTTCTAGATAATATACCTAACCATCGGATTGTTGCTTCTACGAATAATATCATATGTATTTCAATAGCTGACCTGGTATCATGTGGAGTATATATTAATTAATTATAACACTTATATATCTATGTTTTGAGTTGATGTTCAATGCTATTAACTGCATTATAATATCACGTAATTCATGACTGTTATGTAATACTGTTACTATAATTAACTGGGACAGCTGGTGATGCGGTAGTAATTTAGAATTTTAAAAAATTGAGTTGAAAGAATAATCTTATTTTTTCATTATTTTTACACATTATTTAAGATTATTTTTTTCTATTAACGCTTATTTTAAAATTTTAATTTTCTACAGTATCGCTTATATACATCAACATGTTAATGTATATTTACAGTATGAGACGTTATCTGTAAATGTAGCTTCTCTGAGTTATAGCAAGCATACTGTCTACTTGCTAATTAGTACCTGAATAGTACCATAATATTTAGCCCGTGGTAATAATTTCCTTATTTAGTGCGAGTGTTCGCTTTTTTAAATCAACAGTTATTGTGCTATTGATTGTACTTAGTCCGTGAAAATCTGAATTTTTCCGTGTCAATGAAAATATCAAAAACGTTTTGATATCTAGATTTGGTTCGTCGAGCAAGTTTGATAGTGTAGACAGGTAACGTGACTCGTCGAACTAGTTTGATCGTTTAGATATGTAAGCAAGCTATTAAAATAAACAGGATCTTATTAGAAGGCACTATGTTTCAATAAGTATCGTTTAGTAAATATTGCAATGTCGACAATTTTGTGACAAAGAAAAATTGGAACATAGATATATTAAGCATTTCATAATAATCGTAACTCAAAAAAGCATCAACGTCAAAATTAAAACACAATTAAACAGATAATTTATAAATTAAAGTTAAAGAAAACATATTGAAATATGTAAACAATTTTTAATTTTTTGGCATATTTCAAGTATATATATATACAATAGGAATCACCTCAAATACTGGAACAGCCAATAGAAGCAATGACTGTTTTAAAGGACTTTTGGTCATTGACATGGATACATCAAGTGACAAATGTAGAAGCAAGAACAGCTTTAGGTACTTTATGATGTGATAGGTTGTTGCGCCAAGAGTACTTTGAAGAAACATGCACTGGTTCCAACTATGGCAAGAAGAATCATTATTTAATGTGATTATAGGTCGTTGCGCCAAGAGTGCTTTGAAGAAACATGCACTGGTTCCAACTATGGCAAGAAGAATCATTGTTTAATTTGATTATAGGTCGTTGCGCCAAGAGTGCTTTGAAGAAACATACACTGGTTCCAACTATTGCAAAAAGAACCATTATTGAATGTGATAGGTCGTTGCGCCAAGAGTGCTTTGAAGAAACATGCACTGGTTCCAACTATCGCAACAAGAACCCAATAACTTAGATAATGCACAGAATAATGCAAATATAGAAAGATCAAGGAAGCCTCAAAAAAGTTTAGACTGACACAACATCATAGATAAAGAAAACAGCAAGTGAGAAAGACGAAGATTCGGGAATACCTGAGAAAAATTGTGAAATTATTGCTATTTAATAACCCATTTGGCTAAAGAATTACGGCTACGGGTGGACCTGATGTCACATACTGCAATAAGAAGTTATAACGGCAGTATTGTTCAATGAAAAATTTAATATAAAAATTCCCAAACAACATGTTAATAAAAAACAGTTTTGTCAGGATAATTTTATTAAATAATGAAAAATAAACATTTCAATCTAAATGTATCTGGATGTCCTAAAATATTGTCCATGAAAAGTCAAACAACAAAATTTAATATATCACAGTATACTATAAAATGACTCATGACTAAATCATTGAATTAATAAAATAATTATACTTGTATTAGCTAATAAAGATTGTAACCGGCCCTTTTACATAATTGACATTTAAATTTTCGCAAAAATTCTATCATATGTCAAAATAATTTTTTAATGTTGAAGATCCTTGCCATAATTATTGCCTTTAAATTCAATCAATTTTTACAATCAATTTAGCAAAGATGTTCAAGATATTATACATTATATAGAAAATTAATTTTTAAAACACTGCCTTTGATAAAAAAATGAATAAGTCTCGTCTTAATGACATTAGTAAATCAAAGTGCAACACATTCTAAAATCTGTTGTAGTCAATAATCCACTATATATGCTACACAGTTTTGAGTAAAGTTTCTCGTTAATCACTTTTACCAATACGTTCTATTGAACTCGTTTACCCAAATATGGTCGATGTCGTCGTCGAATTCGAAGATTTGGTCGATTCCTTCCGCTATGTTCACGAATCCTCCTTTTACTGGCACCATTTCTGAAACCTGATGTCCGGTATTCGATTGAAAAATATTTAACAATTTAAATATAAGTAGTGAATTCGCATGTACCTACACATGATGTGTGCTGAAATGTTGATAACTGTTTTTATTGATACTTATACAAATGCCTAAGACTTTAGATTCTCCATTTTAATCCATACTTAAAATGAACTCTATAAAATAGCTGAATATGAAAAAAGTCAAAGGGGAAAATTAATCCTATTTTGTTATAACACTTTCATTTAGAAACAATTTAACATTATTTTTTACTTTTTAGATATATTATAGACAATCAAATTTGTCCATTTTTAGAATTATACAAAGTACACAAAATTTCAACTGTTAGTTTTCTTGATTTGAAAATTGTAAAAATTATCAATTTCTTATCATCAAATTTTTTTAATGATGTTGCTATATATGTGAACTGCCAAAGAAATGCAGTATTTCGAAATAATAAATTATGTTTTAAATTTAGTATTACCCATTTGAGTAAATAGTAAATGAGCTCATATTTAATATTTGAATATTCACAAAAATTACGAATTTTATAATGTTGATAAAAACATACTAAAGAATATAAGCTAAATTATTTAACAGCGACAAAGTAAATTATCGTTTAAAGTTGAATTTTGTTTTTAATAAAACGAAAGAATACTGTACAAATCGTTATTATAATTCCGAAAAATACATAATGCGAATATATATATATAAATTTTAAATAAGCAATATGATAAAAAATAATCATATAATAACAACAAAGATGGGTATTACTAACAATTACTACAATACTAACAGAAAAAATGTACGACTAGATGAACGAATTCTAAAACAACAAAAAACAATGATTTTTCTATCAACACAGCTACTATATAGTTTGTAGTGTGCAACAGATAAAAACGTAATAAATTAAATAGCTTGCAGAGCAGTGTACAGTGTAATAAGTGAGACTGTGGATACACATACTATCTAAAAACTCACGATATAAATAGATCAAATAAACTGTCTGCTGTACAACATTTAAAATTCAAAGTTAAGTGTGTGTACTGTGTCATGCGTTTCTATTTCTGGGAAATAATTTGAAGACGAACACAACAAACGCAACGAGGTGCACAGACAAGGAAGGAAGAGGGGACGACGAAGTAGCGACTGAGCATTAACTGAGAACACAACACTGCTTTCCGGGAGAGAGGTGCAGTTTACGGATATCGGAGAAACGTAGTTTACTGCTGTTCCGTCGATCTTTGGCCGATTTCGGTGCCTTTTCCGGTACTGGGTCCTCCTCTTTGAACTCTACCTGCCTTACAGGTTGCAGCTCCACTTCCGGTCTCGAAGGGGGCGGATTGGGAGGCCGCGATATCACAGATCGGACCTTCATTTCATCCGGTGGAGGCGCTGGTTGTTTCTTGTCTTTGATTTCAGTGATTTTACAGTGGGACGAATTTATCGAAGACTCGGAGGAGGTTTCTGACATCTTTCGTCGTCGTTGAACACCATCCCTGAAAGCCATAATGACACCTTCGGCACGCACGATGTCCTTGACAAGCGCTGTGAACGACGGGTTTCCAGTTGGGGATCGGGGTACTCCGTCCCTCCCTCCAGCTCCCGTGTAGACGCGATTCTTGTGGGAGAACCGAAATCGAGTTGTCAATTCGCCTTCCTTCTCGAAGACGGCGTAGTCGAGGACATTCCAGTTGTTGAGAGTCGAGTCGACGGCTACTGGAAGCCCATTAATTACCGAGATGCAAGAGCGACGTCGGGGGGAGGTTGGTGATGAGAGCGTGGAGGTGGTGGGGGGACTAGGGGGACAGACTGGAGGAGTGGTGACAACAATGGGGAGTTGGTGGGGAGGGATGATGGTGGGGGACGTACCAGGGGGGTTGGAGACAGAGGCGGCGGAGGAAGAAGAGTGGTCCTTTAGCTGAAGGTACAGGAAGATGGGCTGAAAGAGTTTGGGGAGGGATGAAGAGGTTATTGTAATAGTGAAATTATATTATAGTATATATGTAGAACTGATAGAAATTTTGGAAAAAAGTATATTCAAAAAATGAAAAAAAACAGCCATAATCGCTATTTTAAATAAATTGTTTTTTATAAAACATTTAAATATAAGTTCTTATAACAGAAGTCTTCAATAAAATGGAATATCTACTTACATAAATAAATAAGAGATATTATTTAAAAGCTACACACTAAAAAATGTTAAGGTTGTTAATCGTTGATGGCATATACCTACAATTGTTGCTCGTTTGTGCAAATATTTCCTAATTTTCCGTGAAATTTGGCATAAAACTCTGGCGAAAACTTTAGTCGTAAACAGATATATTGTCCAATTTATTTAAATTTACCATGATAATATCCCATAAACCTCATTTGACAAAACATTCATCATAAAGTAAATATATCTTTGTATCATTTGACAAAACATTCATCATAAAGTAAATATATCTTTGTATCATTTTACAGTATCTTAGGTATCACATCTTATAATAATTCTCAAAAGAACTAAAATTTTTGACAACATTCTGTTAGAACATTTTAGACTAAGGCTACAAGATAAATAACGGCATATTTCAATTTTAATTTGAACATTTGAACATGAATTTGAGTGTGTAAAATACTCGTATAATACGTTTTCCACATCAATTTTTGCGTGCATTTTTCAATGTGTCCCTTTAAATGTGTTATTCTGTTAATATTTGTCCTACCTTAAATACTAAATTAATAGAATACTTGTCAACTGCATTATACTCTCATAAGAAAGTTTTACTTTCTAGCTTTTTTACTAATCTAAATAAATTCCACAAATGCAATTTACAAGTTGGTTGTACATTTAGACGTACAGCCAGCAAAAGTTTTAAAATATATTATATTTAATGTAAAAATACCTTAAAAGCTGTAATGTATAATAAATAGTTGTCATATTTAAATTTTGTTATTCATACTTTATAACATATCAGCTTTGTAAGCGAGAACAAGGAATCATTTAGCTAACTGGAATCAAGCGGCTAGTGTACATGTATATACAGCATCTACAACAATGACACAGCCGGAGGGGGGGGTGTACCTTATGATCCCCCATGCAGACTTCTCGACCGACCATATCGTAGTGCGGTAGCTCGGCCTCTTCCTCCCCTTCTGGCTGAATGATATCTCGGGCGCTGTGAGATGCTACAATCCGATCACACCACGAGGGACAACGGGTCGGCATGTAAGACACTCCATCTTCGACGTCCTCACTGAACGGGTAGCTGTACAAACATAGAAATATAAACACTGTAGACGCGACAAGCCTAGGATGGGGCATGCAATTCTAACCATAGAAATGATAGTTAGATATTATAAGTGATAAGCCAATGATGATGCTTTGAAATTCGGAGTGAAAGTGTCAATCACTACTAGACAGAGAAATTCCAAAGCTATGTTTAGACTATCGCGGGTTATATGCAAAAATGGGACTATAATGATTACGTGACAGATTTCTTAGCTAAGGAGTAATAATTTAAATATAATCTTATATCATTCAAAATCTAAGAAATTACATCTTTCAAATATGTAAACGGAAAACCTGTAGCTAGTATCAAATTTAAACTGGCTTATTTTAGATGTTTCTTTATGGAGTCACCTAATTCTTCTGCCTTTATCATTGGATGTCTGGTCTTACTCCTTCTACAAAGTTGCTTCGCTTCAAATCAAAATCTATTTCTTTATTTCTATAACACACCCATCATGAAAATTGAATTGATGAAACTAACATATTAAGATATATCAAAAGGAACACTTCTTCGTTGTCCATGCCTAAGATATATTCTCGGGTTTTTTATAATAGAGGACCTATCCTTTGTTCTTGAGCTCTATGGACCGGGTCGCTCTCTTCTTCTATAAGCATAAGTCATTGGTTTTGGCAGAAGAGAAGTAATTGATCCGCACATCTTCCCTCCTCCAAAGAGGGTGCAGTGGTCGATATCTTCGACAGAAATTAGTATTGCCAATATTGGTGCTTTACAATGATAACACATTGATCGACTTCTGATTTCATTTCTGTGTGGAAGCTATGGGAGCGGCAAACTAATTAATTATATCTTATTTTTTAGTAGTTAAGCCTTACATGAATCATGAATACACAATTTAAAGACTTGGTTTAATGCTCGACAAGACGATTCTATGAACAGGAACACTAACTTTTAAGCTCGACAAGACGACTCTATGAAGATAAACACTGACTCTTAAGCTCGACAAGACGACTCTATAACAGGAACAATGACTTTTAAACTCGAAAAGACGACTCTATGAACAAAAACACTGACTTTTAAGCTCGACAAGACGACTCTATGAACAGAAACACTGACTTTTAAGCTCAAGCGTTTGTAGAAGGTTTTTAGTTTTTAAGTTTTGTCCCTCTCTCTTAGTTTTTTCTCATAAATATATATATGTATATTATTTTTTATATTGTGTATGTTTCTAGTTTAAATATATTCGTGATTTATTTTTGACGCTAATTAATTAAACGGTCTTTTGTTAAAAATTAAAAATTCTTCAGTGATTTAGGAATTGATGTATATTTATTTTTAAAAAATAGTCTAATCCAATCAATTTAGGCTCAATAATGAAACTCGAGTGTTTGACATTAATTCCTAAGTTATATGCAGATAAATAAAAGAGTCTGATTGACAGTATTGTAATATCATGTCTCATATATTGGTTAATCTATGTTTTCGATTTTTATTTCAATTATTAAGTAACCTATTTTTCTACTCGCTCGCGCTTCTATTACCTTATCTTAGTTAAATTTGCCGTTCTTTAAAATAATTAGATTAAAATAAAAAATAATGTAATTGTTAACATTTGTAAAAAGTAAATAAGGTACGTGTACATACAATTATCGAATTAAAGAATAAGGTACTATAGAGGGTTATATTTTCGTAAACTATTTATATCATATCATTATTAATTTCTGTTCGATTGAAGTAATTTGAAATCGTTTGGTCAATTTACGTGCACTTCGAAGTTGTCAAAACCTATTTATTATGTTATGTGTGTTTTATGTATAATAAATGTTATGAGGTTGATATTATTCTAAAATAATAATAATAACTATTCTGAAATATTCAGATTTATAGCAGGTTTTTCTCTTTCTGCCAAACTTTGATCTAATGCTTATGAACCAGTAGCAACTACAAAAGACTAGCAGCTATAATGAATAGTGGTTAGCAAGTACCAAATATTTACATACGGTTCTTTATAAATCTTAAAATTAAAATACTACTGAAAATAAATAGCAGTAACATGTTTTAATAATAATAATAAATATAAAATTTGCTGTAAAAAATATTATTTGGTGAAGATTTAAGATTGTTTTTAATCGACTGCAACTATTACCCCTAGCTAAATCGATATTTTAATATCAGTAGCTATACAACGAGTAACGAAAGTAAAGAATCGGATACATTTTTCAACTAAATATCTCAGACACAAATAGTAAGGACATAATTAATACGAGTACATGTTAGACATTAAATAGGTAACTACCTACATAACAAGATAGTAATATTGTAATATTAACTACATCACAACGTAACATTGTGTACGGCTGTTATCCAAGAGTATGTGTGTAAACTAAAAAATATAATAATTAGAAAAAAACATCCTCGAACATTAAGATTTTTAGAACTGATTTAACTACTCTCAAGACCAGTTCAAATTCATGTAATAAACAAAATAACACTGAAATTTGTTCAGAAAAATCGGTAAATAAGTAAGAGTAAAACTTATATAAAGGCTTATGGTAGAAAACCAATATACAAATCCCTTAATTAAGCACACTAATTAGGCAAAGCAATCAATATTAATGAAATTAACACTTAAATACCTGGGTGGAAAAGTGAAGTCAAATTCCAGAAATTCGTCAGAAAATTGATTCATTTCAAAGTCGAATTTTCTCAGCTAGAAACGAGAGTAAAAGAAACGAGAATATGAACATACAGTTTACTTTATATTTTAAAGTATTCAAAAATTGTGTCCACATTATTACTATTAGAGGCATAGTCTTAAGAACATATATGTGTATTATGTTATATATATATTATATATAATAAAGAATACACATGTGAAACCAAGAAAAATGTTGCATTATATTTTAATCAAATGACAAGCAAGAACTACGTGCTACATTTCTATCAACGTTCCTATATTTTCTCCGTAAAAGATATATATGTAAGTAGGTAACAAGTTTGTCGATAAACTATGCAATTAAACACACTTAATTGAATAAATATTGATAAGGCTTTATAACTATATTTAATAGACGTGAATGATGTTTATAAAAAAATAGTTAAATAAATATATTTAAGAAATTCGAACACGCGATTTTTTTTATTTAAAAAATATTTTTAATAATTTAAGAAAAAATGTTAAAGTTTAACTGACATTCAAATTGCCGAAATTATTTGGATATAATATAAGCAGATGTTTGCCAATAGTATTTTAAAGAAAAAATATGTTTTGTATTTATTAAGTAAATTACATAATCTCTCTGACATAGATAGTCGGATAAACTTTGGTACTTAATCAATATTATATATAAGATCATATTATAAGCTATTTAAAAAGTGCTTCTATTCACATGTTCAGATGAAAATAAATCCAAATATATTAATATTAAAATTCTGACATAAGTTTGAAACAACGTATCTGCTGACTGATCAAACACAACTATGGACTCATATAAAACCTGATGCCACGTTCGAGCACTTTCATTGTATTGATATATTTCTTGAACTACGAGTCTTATATAGACTGTTTAACATAATATAATATATTTGGAGAATTATAAACATCCTCTCCGTCAACGGTCGATTTTTTAATGACGGTTATCAAACACAAAAGATGACAAGAAATGACCGCCATATATGTATGCATATATATAATCACAGACAGAGAGACGTCATAAGCAAAAAATATTATATTTTATGATAGAAATATATATTATATATATGTGTATATTAATACACTGAAAACAAAGAAGTCAAACAATAAAAGTTGTCTCAAATGCAAGTCTCTCTATGTCGCTGAATGATTATTTCTCTAAACCGCATGCACTATTTCATATTTAACTTGTCCTTGCCATTCGAATATCGATGTTGTAGTAACTCAATCTGGGTGCGCATAGCTACAGTCCAACTATGCGAGAATAGTAGTAAAGTAGAGGCACACACACCTACTACTGGATTTGTACAGTGCCTTGAGTGCGTTTAATGTAGATAGTAAAAAGGTGAATGGAGATACGTCTAAAAATAACTATTTAAGAAAGGGTATTAGTTTTCAGTGTTGTTCACTACATTATAGTTAAACATGTATAGGTACAGAATTATAACTATTATTATGTAAGTTTGAATGAAAAATATCAACGCTGTCCACACAGTTTTTCTCTTTTTATAGTCGATTGTTATAATTATGACTTGCGTATATGCCAATGTTATAATAGATAGGTAGATATAATAAAGTTATAGCATAATACGTATAATTTTGTCCTAAAACACAATCCACAGTTTGAGAAGACTCCAGCTGTTAATCGTAATATCTTAAAGGTGGAATTTATAAACGCCTACAACTGCAACCTGCGACTAACCAATTAACTAATCAGATTTCTGTTAATTGTATTTTGGCACTGCAAAATACGAGCTAAAAACCAATTAGTATAATGTCAAATAAGATATTTATTCTCTGCGTATATTCATTAATCACAACATTAATGAATTTCTTCAATGTTGACATTATGGTTATGCATTTCAAAAATATAGTTGAAAACATAAATACACTCTAAATCAATCTAAATAAGTCACTTTTTGACTATAATACTGTGATCTAATCTAGTGAGCTATTCAAGGTCATCACTGGCTATCGGACTGACTGTGACCTTCTTGTCGCGTCTGAAGTAAATATATATATAAATATAATATTCTGTTTGAAATAGGTACTTTCTTTCTTATGTAAAACTTTCGGTAATTTACATATAATATGTATGTTGTAATAACTAATGGGTAATCCTGTAAGGAATTCAAATCTATCAGTAGTGAATTCTATACTTTATCTGGCCTAGTATTCGACTCAACAACACAGGCCTATAACTAAAAGCCTGGGTAACATAGGAAAAGGGGCAAATTTCTGTACTTTACTTCATGGATAGAAAAGGTAACTCCTATAAAGCTCACCATTGATATGTAGATTATCGTGGTAGGTATCAACAAACAACTTTTAGTAGCAGAATTCCCAGAAAATAGACTTATTATCATCTTACTAATTAATATCTTTGAGCAAATATGCTTGATTTAGATGGAGAATTTGGAATCGATTTATTCAATTAAATATGTTTTATAAAGAAGCATCGCGAAATATAACTATTAATTGTTTTAGATTAGATTAATTAATTATCGATTCACAGATATAGGATAATTTTTTTATGTTCAATGTTGAAATATTATAATATATAGCTGAATCACACAATTTATGTACACAAGCTGGTATGACACAATTTAAATACCAATCCTTAATTATATCATTAATGCAGTAATTTACCATTTAATTTAAAACAACTCACTTAATTATTGTTAATGCATTCGTATAAAACAATACAATTAATAACATTGCATGTTATACATATATATCAGACGCAATACTGATAGTTTGGGTAGGTAAACATACTGGAGCATGTGTAACTTACAACTAAGCAAGCATACATAATTCGATGTGGTTTTATTTATAGCTTTACATTAACAAACACGTTTTAGTTAAAAAAAGCCTATATCTGAAAGTACTTTTAGAAAAACAGTGAAGTAGGTAGTACATTTAAGACCGAATTAAATTTATAAATTCAACAAACTATACAACAGTGTACAATAATGGCAGGCTATTTACAAATCAACTAAGTATTAAAATACCTTAAGTAAAGCTTCTAACTTAACTAGTTCAGCTACACAAATCCGACTATACAGACTTCAATTACTATTCTGTATAAAATAATGTCTTTATATCCGCTCTTACAGACCCCTGCACCGCTCACTTTTACTAATGTATTTCATTAAGAAGCGGGAGTAATTCTCAAACATCGAGTTTCGTAGAGTGAAATGACATTTAAATTTAGCTTCGAGTCTGCATATAGACATCAAAAATTGCAAACTGCACAAAACACGTTTATAGTAGATTTTAATTCGCAGTAGTTATAAAAGAGAATCAACATCAACAGAAATTACGATTTTTGTCTGCAGTGTATAGGTATATACCCAATTTAAAATAAGGGAAAACTCTTAAGGAATAATTAAACAGTATATATGCAAATAATAAGTATACTCTTTGCTTATACTTTATTGTGCCTAATAACTTTACTCACGTCTTTATATGCATCTTTCTTTTAAGTTTGACTTTGATGTAAAAAATAGTTGCATCGTTTACAAAGAATAGCTTGACGAATCGATAGGAACATCTATAAGTGATAGCGACGCATAAAATAGACTTGTGAAGTGGAAATTCTCCAGAAGAATGAATATATGTCATTAGGCATACAAATTCAATCTAAATAAAATTCATAATTAAAGGCGCTTCGCTCTTTTTGGAACTCATCAGTGACATGCAGAGTATCGAACTGGGCGGAGTCCTTGCTATTACAGTGCAAATACAATAACCGCTTTACCACTGGAGCTCGGTCGATTGACAAAGAAGACTTTCTAGCCATTATGACAAGTCCATTTCACACGAACTATATTGGAATTAAAACATAAATCAGGTGATGTCTAGCCCCATGTATATGTATATATATAAAGTATACCAATTAGATGGCTCATGTCATTCAATAGATATATATGCAAATGAAATTCTGTAACAATTTTGCAGCACACAGTATGAAGCGAAGCATTATTGTACGCCGCTCAGTAGAAATTTACACATTTCAAAGTACAAATTTATCGAACACAGAGAAAATAATATTTACTAACCATAAATATGATCTTTACATTTGTTTAATCAATTGCAAAAAAGTAATGATTAATTTGAGAGCGTTATACCCATATACATACATGTCTATATATTAGTTAATAAATAAGAGAATTAAATTTTAATATGCAATTTCTTGGATAGAATTATTAACACTCCAACACAGTAAATAAGTACTCAAAACTAGTGTGCGAAAATTTAAGTTCTGAGATCCGTGCGCACAATTAGCCAGAACACTTTGTGTGTGTTTATTAATACAATTTAAGAAAATGTCTATTTGCACACATAAAGATCAAAATTGAAGTCTAAATAAATGGGCCCATCAATTTTATACGATCTGCGCTGAATATAATCGTTTGACTATTATTAAAGCTTAAATGCACTGTGTCTAGGTATGTATTTTAAAACGCTTCTAATGAACTGTTTGCTTAGCTTATGTTTGACAATTAATATTATATTTAGAAGGCAGAGCACAATCAGTCACCAGTGAAAAGATTGCTAAAAGTTGAACTCGATTCTTGTGAACTTTATATTAAAGGTGTTGATTCTATATGCACCTTTTAGGTAAGATAATATTTGTGTCTATACTGTGAAGTGTAGATGGTGAAGTTCTGTTCTGAAAAATAAATGTACACACATGCAATTACAAGGCCATGAGGTATAGACTTTATAAGGATGTAAAAAGAAAAATGGTAGAAAGAGCTCAAAAAGTATTACCCGTGATGTAGATATTGTAAATAAACAAGTTTGAATGTTTTTGTGCCATTTAATTGACCAGGAGTATGTCTTCGGCGGCAGTCCTATGTGAAAGCAGTGAGTCATCTTTAATGTAGTGGCAATTTTATTCGGTGTAACAAACGACACAGCTAACTCATTGCTAGTTTTCGGTTTTGTGCTCCAGCTTTATATATTTCAGTGTCTATAAGTTTCTCACTTGAAAATATGAAGACAAAAACCTAAAAAAAACTATATTTATTATAGCGCTTATAAAAGTATTGAAATTTGAAATTAACCATTTATTCTATAATGATTATCATTTCGAATTCTATTCTTAAAATGGAAGTATTCTTGGTAAAAAATTTCTAAGTTAACATATATTTTGGATATTTTCAAGTTTTTATCTTTCTAAATGACAGTTATATTTTTTGTTAATTGTTATCAAGGCGTCAAAATTATTTCACATTATTATAGCAATTTGATAACTTTTAGAATACTTTGAAAAATACACATATAGTTGGCTAAACCTTAATTATAAATATTAATATTTAAGTAATGCATTTGACATTTTTATAATAATAATATCCGTAAAGCAAAACTCGAAGGTATCAAAGTTTATACTAAATATATAATATATTTTCTAATTCAAATCCAAATTTGTCTTGTAGTACAAAGTTATGCCTATCATTTAAATACAACTAACCTTTTTATTTAAGGTATTTTGTGTTATTTTCTTTAAACGACCAACTAGAAATAAACAAATGTCGTGTGTCACCACTCTTCTCAACAATTTCTAGACGTGGTTTAATATATTCAATCTGTTACAATGTGTTATTCACTTATTACTAGAAATATAAACACTTCTTTCTTATCATGAAAAAATCTTGGAGTTAGAGAAAAACAAATGATAAGAGATGTATATAGATTTAAAATATTCCACATGGGTTCCCTACTTCTCTTATTTATTTGTCCGTATTCTAGCGTCTCGAGAATAACAAATAGAATAAAACATTGTAAAAATAAAACATAGAAGTTTTAAAAATTCACAAAGTCAAACGATTCTTCCACATATTAACTTACTAATTTGTTACTTTTTAAAAACGTTATTACAGTATTTGTATTATAATTTTTAAAATGTCTCTAATAAATATACAAATTTTACTAAATTCTATTGAATCATATCAAACTAGTGAGCATATGAAACTTTTATATCAAAATTTATTACCAGTATCAAAGTTTAGGTAGAGAAATAAATTCATCGTTAAATGAATCCGCAAAAGATTTCTGAACAGGTATATATAAAGGTCTGTTGAATCTGCTTCGAAGTTTCAGTATAAAAATGCTTCAATAATAATTGAAAAACGAGAGGTGGTTTTTACCTTAAAGTACATATTATGTATGCATGGGCACACATATATGGAGACATACTGGTTCCTATGGACGCGAACTACTGAATGCAAGTTGTCCACCTCAAATACACAGTTTCCCGTAAAATGACGCATGGAATTCAATTACGCGACTCAATTCGCAACAGAATTATTAACAATTATTTCCTGCACGTTAATAAAAGTGTCCTCAACTTAAATTATGTCACAACTTATAAAGAGGGGTAATATAGGTAGGTTGAGACACTTCTGTGCCTTTCTCCTCCCTACCTGATCTCGATTTTCAAAGAAGAAGAACAGTACCCAGGCCTACGATAAGATGCTTCCAAGTTGTATATTTCCCGTTCGGGAGGTGCTTGAAATTACGGCATCAAAGACGAGACTATTTTCAGAATATTCGATCACATATTATCTTGCTTCAAGAAGACTGATTGATACTAAGGAACGTCTAAATATTCCCTTCCCTTCTTTTAGCTGTCTACTTTATTAAAAGGAAGATAGATGAGAAATACTAAATGCTAAATGAAGAGGAAGGAAAGACACAATTAGGGTTTCTTAAAAGAGTGCAGAGTTGCTCTTCCCTCCCTTGTCGGTTTACTGAATTTCTTCCTCTTTGAGGCAATGCATGCGGCAAACGTCATGGAGATAAACACGACGTTACGAGGAGTCTACATATCGTGCTGAAGTGTGCATTCTATTGCGGACTGTACCTACTGAAGAGGTTTTGGCAAATAGGTAACAACTTATAAATAAATGAGTTTTAAGTTGTAAAATAACTTGTTTAAATTAAGATAGAACGCGTACATACCTATTTCTACGCTGAGGCGATTATGAAGACGCAGTAAGATTGTGAGGATTATGAAATTCTGTGTGTTCGCATTATATAATTGAAAATAAATTATTGTTTAACCCGTCTACTTACAATTCTTACACCACTCATGCAATTAAATGAAAAATTATCGTAGAATATATAAATAGCCAAATCATAAACAATACTAAAATACAAGTGCTTGTATAAAACAATTGACAATTATAAAACTATTTCAGAGTAAAGTTATACTCGTCGAGTTAAGGCTGCCAGCAATCAGAAGTACGAAGAAAAGCAATTTCATTTGGATGTGAAACTATAGTGTAACTTATTTTTCTATTTACTTCAAGATAGAAATTTGCATTAGAATATGTTTTACCAATCTTCGCTTAAATATATCAAACATACATCGAACAATTATACACTTCACTGTTCTAATAAAAATAACATAGCATTTCTTGAAAATAATTAATAATTACACATAAAGTAAAAGTATACTGGTATTATAAACAAATCGTGGAAAAACCTTCATTTTAGATACTACTAAATTGAGTTATTTTAAAAGATTAAGATGGTCAAAATCTTTTTAGTTTTCCGACATTAAAAAACTGAAAAATACTTTCTGTAAACAATGTGAAACGCAAATTATTTATCCTTATCACAAATCTTCAATTTTACAAATTTTACTTTAGTAACTTAGCGCAAATGGTTAACATATGTTAAATGTGCATGTGAATATCCTCAACAAGTTAAAAATAAACGAAATATATATACGTGTATCTCGGTTTAGGGTATTTTAGATATAGAAATTAATGTCTGCTATAGACTAAGTTTGGTTTCATTCCAATAATAATGCACTCGGAAATATAATGCCGGAGATAAATAAATTTTTCTTTCGTTGCCTTTGCGTTTTCATATATCATCGCAATCATTGATGGGATATTAGGGTGACGCAATTTGACTTACAGATGATATTCGTTATAAATACAACTGCATTCACTAAGTGAATAATAATAGGGAGTACAAATATATAAACTACCATTCTAAGTGCAATTATTAAAACTAAATAAATAAATAGATTTAATAACTTGTGCGACTGTTTCACCGACAAGGCATGCTTATTAGATCAGTTCGAGTAATTTTCTTTGCAAAACAGAATATGTTGCATAAACTCCATTTCCTCGCAGGAAATATTTTTAACAATCAGTTGATTAGTATCTGCATATCATATTACGGCAGCAAAGAGTGAATGCACTCATTCGGTGATTGCCGTGTCTTTGAAAAATTTAAAATTGATATAAAAACACTTTTATATCAAAACTGGAGCAGAAATTAAAATATGAAACACATGTGTCATTTCCTTCGAATGACATTAAATTCTTCTTAATAGAAAAAAGACTCGTAAATTTAGTAAGAGCTCAATACATTGCATGAATTCATAAATAATGATTCTATGTATTTGAGTAGTAAGAAGGGGTACAGTCACATCACCCTATCTATCTTTCGTAAATGTAAGGATCATGATCAAGAGAATGTGATGTAGTTAGACACCTTTCCTACTATTTGGATATCTATATTTTACAGTTTAATAGTAAAAGCACCTACCCAGTTGTCAGGATTGATATAAAAGTCACAATGACTCTCATGTCGATTAAACAGCTTCTTTTCAACCGTCAGAACGACCCGCTTATCGATTTTGGAATCCTCTCCTTTCTCTTGGACCTCTTCAATTGGAAGAAGTGTTTTCTCCTTTCCTCCGTGGAAGATCAGTCGTGACAACTCTTTCTTCTTGTTCAAAACACGTTCGACCGGATGAATCTCAGAGGAAAGTTCCTACAAACCAGCCGATTATACAAAACATATAATAACTACATCTATTTTGTAAGTATATTGTATATTACTGTGTATTGCATGTAAAACCCAAATCCCATTATAGAGACTGACTGTTTAGAATTGTTATTATACAGATGTTATATCTCGTCAAATGTGAAATATGAATAATCGTATTAATTATGTAAGTATCACATTACAAATGCGATGATAATATGAAATAATTAAATATAATCGGCTTACTATATATTTTAAAATTTGAAAGGAAGAGAGATAATAAGACACTCTTCCACATGTTTTTGTACAAACGATTTCAATTTTTAAATAAATTACGACAATGGAACGTTTTATAATTATTATTTTAGGATACCCTAAGATAAAACAAATATTTATATTTATACAGTAAAAAATGAAATATTCTCCACATTATTAGCAACAACAATATTAAATCTTAACGAGTAAAATTGGAATATTTATGTATATATAAGGTATCATAATAATATTGCAATCTACAAATATATACTTAAATCTCAATGTTGCCAACTTTATTCATTTAGAACAATTATGACATTGACCTCAATTCGACCCAAGTAAATATTATTTAAATTTTCTAACAAAATACAAATAACGCTAGTGGTTCACATTTATACTAGAATATTAAACATTTTACAATAATTTAAGTAGATACATTGCACACAACATGTAGCTGTAAAAGTCTTACCTTTGTCAAAGAAAATGTGTCCAAGCGAAAATTAAAATCACCAAAGAAAAAGAAAGGAACGTTTTCCAAACTGTCCGAATGTATTCTGAAAAAGCGTTTGGAATGAAAACACGAAGCTAAAGTATAAATTATTAAAATTATGTAACATTTTGTACCCTAAAAAAGCTGTTCAAATTAATGCTCCACTGCGATTATATTAAATGTTCCCGTTTTTTATTTAATCAAATGCACGATTAATTCTTAACTATATATTTTTATACATCTTATAAGATTAAAACTTGTATGAATATTTATAGTACAATCTATACTGTAAAGAAATATTAGAATAGTGTAAAATCACAAACTTTTTCAGTGTCCATGACAACGCTTTAGCTCTTGACTCTGAATAAACCGAAGGATTCTTAAATAAGATCAAATGCAGAAAATTACTGTCAAACTATATTAGAAAATAAATCACAATATTAGTCAATAATTTTAAAAATTGTTCAAGTACCTTTTCAACAGAAATGAGATTGGATACATCATGGAATAGGTGAATATTGATGAGGTCGAACGAGACTTGACCCAGTCTCCATCGTGTACGCATGTAGCCTTTCCTGGACCAGCGACCCTGGGATGCGACGCAAGTATGGTGAATGCGAAAATAAGAAATTAAAGTCGTATAATGTCTAGTATTTAATATATTTCTTCAATTTTTTGCAAAAGTGCCTAGGTATATGTCAACTAATTATGTACATATTTGGTCTGTGTATTTCGCACACTCCTTAGAAAGCGTTGTGTAAAGCTGTCTTCCTTAAATTTAATATACCATCTTAAGGATATATATATTGTCACTTTGAATACGACATATTAAAGATATTGCATTCTTCAACCATATTAATTTTGTCATTTTCACACTCCAGTGTAGAAATATCACTTATGAAATAGTTAATATCTAATTATTTAAATACTACGTGATAGTGGCACAAATAATTATTTCTATTATATTCTGAAGTCATACGAATATTTAGAGATGAATTTTTATAGTCTAATGAACACAATATTAACTAATGTAAATGAAATCTGTTTCTTTATTGGGTAGTATGCTTTTCATCAGAAAACTTTGGCTTGCAATTGTAAGGAGCAATAGTAAAAGTCTTGTGGAGAGTACATAATATCTACAAGAATTATATTTAGATATCATATTGATAATCAATTTAGATAGAAAACATAGTTTACAATGTTTACAAAATAAAACATTGCTGCGAATCAAAAATATATAAAGCATTATGTCTAAAAATATCTATATTTGAAAATAGTATAAAATATTGTATATGTTAGCACCAAAAAGCAAAAATAATTAACTATATATTTTAATTATATACATTAAAAGATAAAAATAAAAAATTGCAGAGTATTTTGAATTATATATAACAAACGATTCAAAAACTAATTCTAGAGAATATTTAAAAAAATATTTCTCTAAATATTGTTGAAATCAAGACATGAACTCACATCAGGGAAATATTCCAGTGGAAATTTACACTTTTCTTTTGTTGGAACGGCTTCAATATTTCCAGAAAATACCTTAAAGTACAAAGATTAAAATTCAACACAAACATTCTATAAAGTAGCTGTTTTTATACGAAGGTTCTGTAGTTTATAAGCGAAATGCTTCATTCAGAAATTATACAACATTGAATGTGTGTAGTAATTTTTACATAAAATCTATTAAATATTTCCCATACGACTTTCTGAATTCTACGCTTTAAACTATACCAAAAATTAATAATTGTATATTTAGGCGCGCCGCCAGGAGGGGTCGAAAAGTAGAACGCCTCTCTTTGGTGGGTGCAACGGCGTTCTTTTATAAGTAATATTAATAAAATTATTCAGTTTTCGTGCTTTATACCTGATTTTTTTAAACGCGCTCTTTTGCATTAAAACTACCCCCTTCGGAAAATCTTTGCGGCGCGCCGAGTATTAATTAGATAAATATATCTTCTAATAATTTAATTATATCAAAAATGAATTGTAATATCTTATAATAAGTTAATTATATCAAAAATGAATAAAAATATCTTATAATAAGTTAATTATACCAAAAATGAATAATTATATATTCCTTAGATAAATATGTCCCTTAATAAGTAATATATGTTTGACAGTGTTATTAATTTTTCACTGTAATATACCAAAAACCAAAACTGGAACATTTCTCGTAAAGATGATAAACAGGTTGAGACATCATAATATATTTATTTTATATTTTTGGAGTGTAACCCTTACATGTATGTACTGTTCAAATTGTGTATTACCTACTAATTTTAAATTCTATATTACTGATCACGTATCACTCACATTTGTTTTATTTTGATCAATGTTTTCAGTGAAACTAATTATAATAAACGTTTTAAATACATCTCAGATATAATTGCATGTGTGTGTTTACACCCACATATACATATATATATATGTATATAGACTAGTATGTGTAGCAAATATTTATATGTAGCTATATACATATAACATGTCCAATTATTTCTAACAATTTATCAATTTTAGTATATACTATACTTATGTAATTAGACACAATCCATGTATCTATTCGTATTAGTATATAAATAAATATAACTATTAAATGTGACAAAACTAAAGATTCTTGTGTAGTCATAGTAACAAGTTACATTAAAACATTCAGTTTAAGCAACATAAATATACTTGCCTCACGACCGGAAATCGGAATGAATTTATTATCTGTAAAAAAAGTAATACAAATATTTATTATCTATATTACTTAAAATATATAATTTAGAAATACCGATAAAATTCCATTGTTGAATGTCAGACACGGATTCATGGATAAAATACATATTGCCTAAAGCCTGCAAAAAGAATTGAACATAAAATCATTTTCTGTAGTAATATAATAAAATTTTAAATTAAGGATTTTAAATGATTTAATTACTTGACATTTAAAAATATATACCCAATTGCACTTCAGCAATTAAAATTAAACAAATACTCACTGTAAAATTCTTCTCAGATGTGAAATCTTCATCCAAATAAATTTTTGCTCTATCATAAGAATCCAGTACTGGAGAAGCAACTAATAATCTGTATTTTAAAAGATGTACCAAATTTACATTGTTAAAGTTATACTATCAGCTTAATGTAATACAAAATTCCAATAAATGGAAAATAGATATTAATTTAAATATATCTACATATATGTATGTGTCAGGTATTAATATAACAACAAAAATGTTATACAAACATCCTGCAATGCACAGTATTTTATTTAGTAATCGATATACCATTGAATTTGTAATAGACTGATTTTTAACTAGCATATTCATATGTGAATTATTCATCGTATTTTAAATATCAAGACAGATCTTATATCATACATAAGTATGTACATACGACATTATAGGTGACTATTTACTATTTAGCTCACATTGTAGTTGCAGTTTAATATAAAACTCGAATTAATAAAACATGTTTATGTGGCGCACATTTTATCTCAATGTATATGAATTTATATTTCATTTTATTTAAATTATTTAAAAACACGCTTCAAAATTAAATAATATTCAGTCTGCAGAAGAAATAGAATAAATAACAACAATGACTCACTTTACAAAATTATCGACATATTGCATAGATTCTTCAAAGTTCTTCCCTCCAACTTCTTGAAAGTGTATACCAAGAAAATGTGGACCTTTCTTTTCAATAGCCTATAAATAAATAAATTTGAGTAAGATCCCAAACTATATTATAAAATGAATGTCTTAATATTATGAAAATGTTAAATTAAAATAATAATACTCACATTTAAAACTTGATCAAACCATTTCTGAAAAAGGTTCTCTGGCTAAAAGGAAATATATATATATATTACTGAGCATCAATATATCAACTGAAGATAATTTTATTTTTTATGAATAAGGGTACTACAAAATAACCATTTATAGTGTTTTTAATTGTATGAAAATGAAGAATCTTTTTTATTTTATAAAATATGGGATGTTCTTCATAATTGTGTTTATAAAATAATTTAAACACAAATGTAATGACAATTATGATAAAAATGAAAGATAGTATGCAACCCATTTTTGACAGCTAATATATGAAATAATTTTCTATGTTGTTAAACTAGGATAAAATAGAAAATGACAGGGTTTTATGTGATCAGAAATAGTCACAATTATATTGACTGAAATATACTCAATGGAGAATATTTTAAAGATCTATATATGTTTCACTAGTTCCTATCAGTAAAAAATATTAAAATGACAGAATATAAGTAGATAAATTTGTTAATAACAGTTAAAAACTGAGTACAAATTTAAAACCAATTAATGTTTATATTTCTATTACTTAATTTGATAGATCATTTATCAAGACACTTTGGCTTTGTGTTCATTATTAAATTATTCAATGGGAACAAATATTTATCCTATCTCAATTTTATATTAAAAATCTTGGTTATTTTTATAATATTAATATATCTAAGTATGGGAGCTACTTCTGAAATTATCAACATTTCAGCACAAAAAATGTGTATGCTCAATGAATTCTACTAACACGATTTGAAAATATGTAATTCTTATATTGCACAACAAGTTGCAAAATTAGATATTAACATTTTTATATTTTCCTATATTAAAAAATGTAGTAAATTCTATAAAAATTCTGTGATTTTCGTGAAAATTAATATTTTTATAAAATTATAATTTTATTCCTTGACTAATTGACATTTTGCACATAATTTTAATGCTCCATATATTTTATACATTTTAAAGCACATTTCAGACATATAAATCATATTATATAGTTTCTACATGGATTTAAATTAAGATTCCAACCATAAGTTTAACTATAAAATCTATAATAAAAATTCTTATAGATGCATTTAAATGTATTTGAAAACAATTTAATTTGGTTTGTGTTTTAATTTTGAACTAAAATGTATAAAATACATGCAGAATTCAAATTATGTACAATATGTCAATTAAAAATAATTGTGTAATTTTATTAAAACTATTAATTTCCCTCAAAATAAATGCAATTTCATAGACATCATAATATACTTTAATATGGTAAAATAATAAAATATCATTTTGTGACTAGTTGCATAACACAAGAATTACATATATTTCAATCATAAATTAGTAGCAATTCATAGAGCATAACAAACGTTTTGTGTTAAAATTTTTATCATTTTCAGTAGTAGCTCCAGTCTAATAATTTGGCAGTCTTATTATATTTATCATCTCTTATTGTACCACTACATTTAACTGATAACAATTTTTATACATTGGCTGAAATAATAATTATCTCAAATAATTAATTTCGTTTTATTATTATTTTAGTTAATTAAAAACAATCATTCAATATGTAATTAGAGAGAAATAATAAAAATAAAATATTTTCCTGTTTAATTATATTAAAAACCTAAAAAAAAATAGAAATATAGAATAAATTAAACAGGTTATTATAGGGTGTTTCAGCTATTATGGTCGTTTTTAAAGGAAATTTGACAAAAACCGTTTATATTTAACAACAATAAATTATGTAATGAATTTTTTGTCCATTGGCGATCGTTTGGGGACGGTGGGTTTGTTGCCATCAGGAGTAATTCAGGAACTTCGTGTTGAAGGGCACCCCATTGGTCTTGAATAAAACCACTTCTTGTCTGTATG
The DNA here is from genome assembly GCA_036023295.1 of Invenusta paracnida. NCBI lineage: Eukaryota > Metazoa > Platyhelminthes > Proseriata > Coelogynoporidae > Invenusta > Invenusta paracnida. The sequence goes on from JAYRBW010104358.1 coordinate 41,693, forward strand.
TACTGTACGCTTTTTGATATGTCTTGTCCCAGCAGACCGAATAAGCTCTCTGCTACAACGCACGCGGTTG
>JAYRBW010104359.1:0-19080 GCA_036023295.1 Invenusta paracnida
TAGACGTCTGGGGAGACCTCTCACAATGATGAACGCCCTTTGGTCCGCTATCACGCAAATTATTATTTTTAATGTAAATTTTTCATTATAATCGAAAAAACAAAAATTAATAGGGGGCGGCGTTTTTACTTGTCGGGGGTGCATATATGTAATTAATAGAAATCTTTAATTTATATAAATTTCCATTTCTATGGCTATGCCGTTGGCGTTAGCGTTATAGGTAGCTGCTAAAGAAATACTTATTTTAGTACTTTAAACTTCAATTAGTTAATACTTGAATACATTAAGTAATGTTGAATTAAATATACACATCATCGACATATAGTTTAGAAACTATAAATTTATATAATATTGGACTATATCAATATTCTCGTTGACTTTGAATCAAAAGCATATCTGTTTTATTAAAATTAACAACAAAACTAACTAAATATGGTATTCTAGTTAAGTAATATTTCGTTTTGACAATTATGACCAATTCAATTTAATCTTAATGAATTAATTTTAGGAAGACAATTTTAATAAACGACAATTAAATTATAAATATAATAATAATATACTTTTTAAAGTGTAAATTTAATAATAATTCTTACCTCTTGCTTCACTAAGAGCGATGATAGAACTCACAAGAACAAATAGAGGGGCCAGCAACATGTGCAGTCTTTTTTATATTGTCTTAAAAAATTGTAAACTTTTGGAATTCAACACAAGCAATCACGAGGTACAGTTGAATTTAGCTGATTCTAAAATTTAAAACTGAAATATTTTAATTAATTACTGCATGAATTCAACTTTCAAATATACCAGACGATTCGGTAGGGTCACCTATATTTTGCAGATTTTAAAATTATTCAATTTATTTAATCATTTTTTTGAGATACTATCAATCATAGAGTAATTACACATATATGTAATTATGTAATATGTACCTATGTAATTACTCTATATGCTATCAATTATGAAATCTGTAAGACAGACACATGACAATACGACAAACAACTTATTTGTTAAAGTTGTATTGAACTGTTTAAACTTACAAATTATAACCAAGCAAGACGAAAACGACAGAGTCTCAAAAATTAAAACCGAGTCAAATACGAGTTAAAAAACGTTAGAATGTTGTTAAGACACGTTAGTATAGGTTAGCTATCGATTCAATTTGATATAAAAAAACTCAACGAATTATATGTTACAGACCTAGTTATCAAAAATTCATTTAGATTAATGTGTACTATATAGTAGGATCGTTCACACATATATATTCAAATTATATATTGACTTTTATTAGGCAGCATTATTACATAATTATTATCTCGTTCTTATATATAGAATATATATATGAATAATTGAATAATTTTAACTCTATGGGTAAGACTGATACTGCTTTCTTAATGAAAAATTAGTCGATTCTGCTAGAAAGATTAATTTCACAAAGAAATGTATTTTCCGATAAAACGTCAATATTAATCCTAGAAATAGATAATGTTTAAATACCGTACTTAGATTAGTTACATATTCAATCATTACTATGATATTAATCCCGAAGAATGACGAAAATTATGAAAATTTGAAGATGCGGAATCACTGTCAAGCCAAGAATAAGAGCGTCAATGATTAGCTTGAAAGATGCTACTTATAGCTTCTCTAGTCATTAATGCCAAGAAGAATAAACTTATATCTGACCGCTAAGAAATCAGGTTAGTGTGTATTAAAAACGTTCATATTAATGTAATCGTTGACATATTTTAGGAGCAAAATGTATCTAAGTAGAACATTTAAATCATAGTGTGACCACTCTTATTGATTCTGCATGCAGTTCAATACTATTATTTACCTGCCGCAAAGCTTATGCAAAATATTATTTTAAAGCTGAGAGCAATTAAATCGTGTATGTATAGTAAAATAGTTTTAGATATACAGGCAATACATTATTTATTACAGCCAGCTTATGTATGTTTAAATTGTGTGAATTTATATATATATATTTACTCTTAAAATTAATTTAATCAAAATATTTAATACTACTTTTTCCCTACCCAATTACATAAAATTTATTAAAATAAACGATTTTTTTCATGAAAATTTACAGCGCGAAGTGTATGAAATCAATAAAAGTCAACACAATCTTTATATAATCATTACTTTATGGTTTAAAGGGATATCTAGGGGAAACTAAAAGGGGTATAGCAGGATAGTGGGTTAAAACGGGATAGTCAAATACTGTGGAAAAAATGTCAGAAATATAACTGAGACAATAGATTTCATTCACTAATTAAGTATATTTTTAAATATCCAATAACAAGAAGATATAAATTGTTAGATGAAGTAAATATGAATAACTTTTTGAATTCCCATTATGACCATAGTAAGTTAATCTTATTCTCATTTCAAAAGTTATATATATCCACTAGGTATGTTATTGTATTTATATTAAACAAGAATTATGGTTGACAAATTAATTGCCTATGGGGGAAAAATTGTATGTCTACTTTAGATAAACGAGTTAAAAACTTTAACAAAACAATAAAAAAACGATGTGGATCTTTGATCAAAATTACCGGTTTCTCCATCAGGAATTGAAGATGAGTTAAAGTGTACTTACTACAAACGAAGCCTTTTTTAAAAGATTAACTATAGAAGACTTCAAATAGGTAGCTTATCAAATAGCTGAAAGCAACAGTTTGTCCCATAACTTCAATCACAAATTTAAAATGGCAGGAAGAGATTCGACGTGACTTTGTTCCTTGCACGGCATCAATAATTGTCGATTTGATTTCCCGAAAAAACTTCTATGAACAGAGCTAGAAAATTTGCTAAACAACGTAAATTTTTCAACAATTTAAAAAATATTCAAGATATTTAACACATGTTTCTAAAACTGTAATTATACATTTGTTAGTTTTCAAAAGTTACCTACCATGATGTGATGAATTCACTGAATTAATCAAATTTTTAACTGAAAACAAAAGTTTTACTCATAGTTTTATATTAATTTTACTTATATGTACCATTTTACCATATACATTGGGGTAGAATGGTAAATTAGATTAAATAGTATATATTAAATTTTACGAATGAATATATTTTTATGGTTGTTAAGCGGTAAAAATATAAAAATAACATTGTTTATATTAACTATTTTACCCATAGTTCTTCTACCTTAAGTTTTTTCTTTTTTTTCTTGTTTAACTTTTTTTTCAGATTTCTTGATTGATATCAACATTTATAGAAAAATGCATTTTCTTCTTTACAGAAGAATTTGAACATTTTCATCAATGAAAGCAGTAGGTACATTATTTGTACCGATGAATATCTACGGTTACGACATATTAGCTCAGAAGTGACAATAAAATATGACCTTAGCGAAGAGAGACATATATATCTGATTGAATCAAAGTGTAACCAATTCAAAGTAAAACGGGAAAAAATTGATAAGTAGATATTTGAAAAATATTTATAAGTTATTATTTTGATTAAAAAATCATATTTTCATATTATAGAGCATTTACACCTAATTCAAGTAATATAATCCACAAAATCGATTATAACTGATATGAATGTTATTTAGTGATATATAAAAATATATAATGATATATCTGAAATAAATGATATAACTGAAATAAATAATATTAGCGATGTCTTACATATTAGGTAAGTTTTAAAATATTTTTGCATATTATACATATATATAATTTATACATTCTTACAAGTATTTCGTTGTATACATTAAATTGTTTGATTATATACATTAATATTTTGCAAACGGGGCGGCAGGGGGGTCTTTGTTCACCATATGTCCCATCCTTTCTCTCTACTATTCTTGACATTTTTTATAAATTCGATATGAGGCATCGAGCCTCGTTGCGACGCGTCGGGCTTCTTGAATAAGCGGCATGCTTCCGCCAATCATATGTATACTCGGCATTATTTCACTTCCTTTTCGGCTGCATCAATGATAACATACTTTAAGTTAAACCAAACGGTGATGAACACTTTTTGGTCTGAGGAGTCCAAGAAAAATCTTAAACAGGCCTGTCAACTTTAAATTTACATAAAAAGATCTATTTAGGGATAACATAAATGATCGGTATCTTAATCCGTATAACAGTAAAACCACTAATAAAATTCTTAAATTTATTAAAAATATTTATGATATATCGTTATTTTATTATTATAATTAATCGTATAGATTTAAAGCAGAAATATTTTTAACTATTTTTGTACTGAAAGATTAGTAACATTTATGATATTAATTTATGTCATTCATGTTGAAAAATAGTTTAAAGTTAATTTAAATATATCACAAAATTATGTAAAGTTAATTTAATTTTTGGCAACGATCTCCCGATTGTTAAAATAATAATTTCTGCTTAGGAATGCAAATATTGCACTATATTGAAAAATTCGGTTGATTTATGAAACGGTTTTCTAATAAGTTCGTGATATAGTCAGCTCAAGTTAAGTGTAACACACCGTATACAATTTCATAAAACAGAAAACTTAACAAAAGCACCAAAATTATAAAAAATTGATTGAAGTGACATATTTCTTTTTCTATTTTATTCATTCAAGTATATCGTAAAGGTATTGAATTATTTGAATGAAGAAACAGCAACCAATTGTTCATCGTTATAGTCGAAAAAATTATTGTAGGGTTAGTATAAATAATAATGTAAACAAGATTAAATGATTTTTCTACTTTTGTAAAGCTTTCCTATTTATCGCATACTAGATTATTGATCAGAACTGTCATTAAAACATCCTGCTTCTAATGTATAGTTGAATACAGTTTATTTTGTTTTCTTAATTTTGAATGACAAATGAAAGCAATTACTTTTATCCTATTTTCCATACAAATAAATGTCAACTAATAGTGAGATTGTTCGTATTGTGAACGTTTGCATACTTTTGATGTAAAAATGACGAAAAAAATTTTGTTATTCAAAGAAGGTAAATTACAAACGTAGTTTTCTAAAAAATTATATATTATTCCCCGAAACATGTTTTTAATTGCCCTTCAAACTGAATTCGGTATAAGTATTAAGAAATTAACCAAATATGATTTTTCATAAAAATAAAATATATTTTCATTGAAGAATTTCTAGAATAAATTGATGAAATAATTTATTTTGTCTAGGTATACAGGAATAACTGTTCGATTTAATCTAGTATTTGTAGCCCCTTTTTTACAAATAATTATAACCTATTTTACAGCTATAAATGGAGATCATAAAAGTTGATTTTATTTTAAAATCTTTTATAAAGTTATAGTAGATATATAAAATATAAATAGATAGTTACTTGAACAGAAATATGCATTTAGTGTATTTGTGTTTTGATATAATTGGGAATAACATTATTTGTATAATAAAGTTTAAACCAGGACAAAATTATTAAAATAAACTTAATAAACTATCATTAAATATTCTTATTATTATATATATATGTCAAGAAATAAAGTCAATGTGTGAGAGTGACTTAAAGATAGGCTTTATTCAACTACAACAAAGATAGATTTAGTGACATGTGAGTAGACGCACACACGATATATATATATAACTACGTAGAATAAGGCTACCCACAAAGTGCATACATAATGACGCAATACCAATCAATATAGTAAGTACGGTAAATACGGTAAGTACGTCATGCACGCTATTACGTCACCGTACATATATTGATCATATTTATTCAATCATATTTATAAAATAAATAATTTAATTTGTTAAAAACTGTCAATAAAGCATCTCAAAAACATCTTGCTGATGAACTGCCGATGAACATAATGTTGATGAACTGCCAATGAACATTTTGTTGATGAACTGCAAATGAACAACTGGTTGATGAACTGCCAATGAACATTTGGTTGATGAACTTTCGGTCAACATCTGGTTGATGAACCGCCAATGAACATCTGGTTGATGAACTGCCAATGAACATCTGGATGATGAACTGCCAATGAACATCTGGTTGATGAACTGCCAATGAACATCTGGTTGAGGAACTGCCAATGAACATCTGGTTGATGAATTGCCGATGAACATCTGGTTGATGATATGCCTGATGTGCTGACTGATGATCAACCTATAATGAGCTATCTGACAGATGTCTATTTGATGAATTGTCTCAATGCCTTGAACTATTGAGACACAAAATTATGACACCTGTGTTATCTGAAAATAAACCTACATCTGAATGGGTAGTTCTAGAATAATAGTATACATATGTCATTGAGTATAAATATTACTCAGAGATTCCTCTTTTAATCCTTTTTGTTTATATCATATCGTAAATACATTGTCAATAGTAGAAGATTGTCGGATTTTAATATATTTCTTATAACTGTATCACTTTAACTAGAACTACATGTTTTTATCAATATAAATGTCAGAGTAATGATTAATACTAAGTATATAATTTGTGCCCTGATATAAACATATTTCCCTATAGTTTTGTTTGAAATAGTGCCATATAATTTGATTTACTATACTTTTTTTGTTAATTTTGTATTAACTCCGTATTTACATACTTTATGTCCTATATTTTTTTAATTTTCTGAAATTCAACAATATTTCCGATTGATAATCGATTGACAAAAAAAAATCACTTTAAATGAAAGCTAGATACATAATATTACGTGTTGAACATGCTCATGCTCATGGGTGTATCCTGAAAAATCCCTATTTAAAACGAAGGCAACAAATTGTCAATCAAGCCCGCTTTGCTCTTTGTGCATTCCTTTAAATACATTAAGGGGAACAAAATCTATAAACTTTTCCACTAGATGTTATTGAGTATCTGAACTCACGTATTTTTAAACGATTTTTCCCAACTTTTTTACGAAACTTTTTATATGCTTCAATCAACTATTGCATATCTTTATACTACAATATATATATTGTGTATGCAGTCTCTAATATGACGTTTTAAAATTATCACTTTAAACTATAGGTATACTAATTTATAAACAACTGTGAATTTTCACTGGATATATCAGATACTCAATACATTTATCCTGGAATTGGACATTTTTACACATATTTTACACATTAGTGTGACAAATTCGACAATTAAAACAGGAAATGAAAGAGTGGAGACTTCTTCAAGTCTCGATTAGAGTTGATAGTTGATGAAGTCAGGCATCAAGGAGAAAGATCTTGAAATCCATTTCCCGACTAATAGAAAATGATTTTTAACTCTTGAATAAGTTCTTAAGTGCTCTTAGTTACATTTTATCGACACAGATATCTTGTAGACATACGGAAAACGACTCAATCTTACACGGAACCTTAAACATGCATTGTATATATGTATGTATTTATGTACATATCACAATTAGTCTCGATTAGGCTTAGCTTCGAGCAATCATTATTTGAATCGCCGGTATCTTCATGTAGTTTAATAAAATCACTTTGAAAAAGTCGGTAGAACTTATTAACATAATCCAATTAAAAGTGTTAAGTCGATTTCTAAACTGTTTATAATTTGAAATTTCTGTCACTGTACTTTCTGAGTTACGGTCATTTCAAATTTTACTTTAGACGAAGTTTAAGCCAAGTTAACCAAAGCACCTCCTTTATGGTGCTAACCACCGTAATTTCTAAACTTTCTAAACCAAATTGCCTTTAAGTTTAGATTAAACAGATTAATAAAGTTAGTTGTACTGAATTACTGTGATTGTTTTAAACTTGCGAATGAGCTACAGGTTAACATGAAGGGCATTTGAAAGCTAATTATACGTGTTTAAGTAGGTATGTGATAATATCGGTAACAAATACGAAATACTTTAAAGCCAAAGTTTTGTAAGTATGTTTTTAAATGGTTTAACCAGGACTATTTTAATATCTTAATAATAACTTAAAGTATTCCCTGGGTTTAACGTTTCTCAATACCGTAATATGTTTGGTTTAAACATAGTTAATAGTATTGGTTTAGTGATAGAGCTGCTTCCCACGCACAATTTCTTCCTGCGAAGTGACAATCAAATTTTAAATATGGTCGATGGCTGAATTTAATTTAAACAAATCTAATCTAAACGAAAGTGTGAAGCCAGCTATTGTTTTTTGACTCAGTGACATGAAATTAAAATGTCTACACAATTATTTCATGAAGTCAGAAGATATTAGAAACAACGTCTATGAGAGAGAATTCCCCGTGATAAGGCTACTTTTGTAAAGCATGCTGCATAACTCGTATTCAATCAGTATGCAGTAAGCTGGCCAATGTAATACTATAAAGGAAACAATTTTCCACAAAAAATAATAGTAAATATTTATAATAATTTTAACTTCTTTTCTTTAAGAACCATGGAAAAATTAGTTTTACAACTTTGCAGGTATATTTATTGAGAGAGACTAAAATTATTTTTTTAAAGAATATTTTAAAATTTCCGTATTAGAAAAAATATAATATAATCAATATACATATAATAGAATGATACAAACTAAGTCCACTGAAAATGTTGAAAATTTGCGATTGTAGTCAACATAATTATATCACTTTAAAAAAGTTATAAATATAGAAAATATATACCAATATAGTCTTATTTTTCGAGGTAGATCAAAATCTTTTAAGGATCTTTATTTTTGACAAAAATATTACTTCTTTAAATTGTTACGTCATTTTTTCAGATGGCCAATCAGTGTTTATAAAGTAAAAACATATTTATGACACGTTATAGGTAACCAACGTTATCAATCATAATGTTCAACTTTGAAAATATCGTACCTACATTCCGAAAAAGTATTATAATTTCAAAGTTAATGTATGGATAAATTCGAGATAATACTCTATAATATAATATGATTTTCATCAGTTTTATTCAACCAACTGTGGGTTGACAATATAAGTATAACATTTATAATAAGTGATCATAAACATAAAATATTAAAATCAAAAACAAAATTAAAAAACATTTTATATTTAGAGAAGTCTTTGTTTTCTGAATTCAGAGAGACAGTTTGATTTTTATCTCAAAATCCATCCTTGTACAATATATAATTTTAAAATATTTAAAAATAATTGACACAATTATTACATAACAGAAGATAAAAGGAAATAGTAAAATCGTCACTAATGTTATGTTCCTTAAATCTGATAATCAAATGGCGCGTAGATTTTTCATTATGTGCATACAGGCATGTTCTGGTTATCGGAACACTGGAAACAGTAGGTTAAGCCATTGACCCCGGGACTAAAGGAAACTTTATATTTGAGAGAGAAATATGTTTTATATTCCTCCAAAAATATTACATGAAATACTTTGGGAATTTCAAAGTTTGTTAAGCTGTTTATAAAATTGGTCAGTAACAGTACGTAGGTATACCAAAACATTCCAAGACGATAACATATGTAAGGACTGATTTTGAGATAAACATAAAAGAGTCTCTTTTAATGTATGTTAATAAAAGTGCAAGATCGATATTTTATAAAACTTCACTTGGCTTTTGTTGTCGGTTACTGCACAGTGTGAGGGGATCTACTGAAATATAATTTTGTTGTTGAATTCTGCTGAAGGCTTTAAGGCTGGTACTTATATTACTACGTCATTTTGGCTACCAGGTCCACTGTCTACTTCTCGCTGCACATGTGACCACAGATAATTATCGATTGGATTGAAGTCTGGAGATTGCGCAATACATGGTAGGTCATTCAGGTATTCGTCCTAAAAAGAAATGTCTTATCCTTAAGAAGGTCGATGCTGGACATTCAAGTTTTCAGTAAACCTGGCAAGTAGATGGGGACATTGTCGAGTAATACCACCCCAGATAGTGATCTTTCTACTTGATAAAAGCACAGGTGCTGTCTGTTTATTATAGCGCTACCGTTTCGTCGTACATAGTGCTTCTGACGACATTTCTACAAGATGGATAGGGCTCTCTTCACTAAATAAACACTGACTTCTTTGTTCTATATAGTACAGTGGCAATGTTCCCGTGCATACTGGAGATAGAGGCTGAGAGCTGATCCTTCATATACAGTAGATTCGGAAGACTGAACGCCATTATGCTCACTCCACGCTTGCTTGAATTTTTAGGCCACAAGATGAGGATTTGCAGAGGAAAAGTGGACTAGAAGACATCCGTGTCGCTCAGTAGATAGATGAACACATCTTTCCGGGGCGTGGACGATCATGAACATATCCAGTATAGTTGTGTGTTCATTGATTGATCGTTAAACTGCCCTTCGATCAACATGGAACTGATATGAAAGTCAATCACGTTGCAGGCACCATTCAGATATAAAGCTAAAGTTGAACGCGCTGTGCTGATCATGACTGAGACGTGGCATTGTATACTGACTTGTATATAACTGAGCATTTTTTCATTTTAAATGAAATATCCCCCGTTGCATAATTGTACTTTCATTTACTTACAAATATAGCTAAAACTCACACTACCTACTTTCGACAGAAGAAAGGGATAAATTCTACAAAAATATGATCCTAAGACAGATTAGGTATATCTAAACTTTTATCTTGATTGATAATGGAACTAGTAGATAATGAATAACCGAAACTCCTCACATCATATAATTATTACTATTTTCATTGTATGTTTTTACTTCTCTGTTTTATACGATGTTAATTTTCGATTTCTTAAACAATATTTAAGTTTCTATGTATTTTACTCTTGTATAATATTATACTCTTATTCAAACTCAAACAATATTATGGCCTGTAAGTGAAAAGTAAGCTATATATGAAAATATATTTTTATTAAATTTAGTTATTCTTTGAATTAAAAAATTATATATTTATACGCAGCCATGAATAAATACAAGTATAGATTCGTAGTATTAATTATAAGTTCTCAATATATACATTCCAGTTTTCAAAGCTAAATTGTACCTAACTTGCATTTATGCTTCATTTAAAAAGAATTTGAAATTCACAAAGTATAGTTGCAATATATTTCTGTTTTAGATACATATATATAATAAAAAAAACATATATTTTGAGCGACAATTAAAAACCATTATTCATACCTCTTGATATATAATTTATTTTCACAATCTATATATTTTATTGTGTGAAAATGAATGTTATACACATTTTGATACACATCATAAAATATATGTACATATTCAACAAAATTTGTACATTCAACAAAATATTGTTATAACAATAATATAGGTTAACAGACTGTTTTAATTTAAAACAACTTAAATATATTTATTTTGAAACATACATACATACATGATACATATATATTTAATGTGTGAATGTGCACCTTCCTTGAAAATAAGATCAGTTTAAGAAGTCAATGAAATATTCTATCAGCAAGAGTCATACATCGCGTGAATTATTATCTATTCTCATGTTTTGGGTTGCTCATAATGAAGGCATCTTGATCTCTTTTTGATTGACGAAAGAATGCCATCTTTAAACTCCGACGAAACGTCTCAGAGAAGACGAAATAGATAATTGGATTGAGAGCACTGCTCAAATACATGCAGATAAACGCGAAGGGCGGGAAGAAATAGATGAACACCATACTCTGCTTGCTCTGATGCAGATTGTAGAAGTAGATGAAGGACCAGACGTGCCGGACCAACTTGCAAATGGCAAACGTCACCACAATCGTTATCAGCATGAGAATGAGGCGTCTTCGTGTCCGTAAAAGTTGGTCGCAGCTGCTGCTATTGTTGTTGTTAGAATAAACTCCATTGTTTTTGTTGATGTTGATGAAAGCTCGACTCCCCTTTCTTGCGGCTGATTGGTTTACCGAAAGCTCATTGGCTGCATTATTGGACGAAGATTCTAACGATTGGAGGCGGACAAATTCTGGCGATGTCGTCTCGGATGCCTCAATTGAGTTGACATGGACCATACTGCAAGCCTCAGGGGAGTTGGGATTTTGACCGCTGCCACTAATGCCACCTCGATGGATATTGAGCCGATGATTGTTGACGCCACTGTTCCACAAGACCCAACAAATGTGACCATACAGACTCGACATCACCAGTAGAGGTAGAACGTAGAGGAGGCCGAAGACAGCGTTATGATAGACGCGCTTGTTGATCAACTTCTGGTTGACGCACTGTGTCTGGTTGTCAATGGTGACGGGTTTGTAGTTAAGCGCGTTGGGGACGGCCATCCCAAGAGCAATAAGCCAAATGATGACGACAGTGACAAAGTAGACGGATTTTCGTGAGAGTCGACGAAGATGCATCGGGTAGACGATGGCAATGTAGCGCTCGACGCTGATGACAAGAAGAAGCAAGACGCTGACAGTGAAACTGGCTGATTGCATGAGGTGGTTGAGATGGCAGACGACCTGAAAGAGAGAGTGGAAAAATGTTTATTGATTGATAAACTAATCAATCGGGCATTGATTGATTGATTGATTGATTGATTAATTAAGAAGTTAATTAAATTAATTAAGAAGTTTTTCAATTATTCAAATTTTACTTATATATAATAAAATATGTAGGATACACAAATATGACATACATACATAGACTGTTATTCGCAAGTTTCATGATCTACCAATATATATATTTATATAATATATATGTATAATCTAGCCAATATATGTATATGTGACATCAAATCAAGAACACAACACCACCCCTCAATTCACACATTGTACTAACAGATTTACACATCTTTTTACATACCTGGGTGATGTGTATCCCTGTGAATTTACATTAAAATTAACCTCCAATAATCGTAGATTGAGTAATATTTTTATAAGGGACTAATTCGCTATACTAAGGAATCTGTATAATATGTTGGTGAACATCTTCTGTAGCTACAGATAGAAAAATTGAAAAGTTGACCACTTTTTAAATGCCATTTTCATAAATTTGCGCATTCTTTGCCTGTACATATGTATAACTGTTTATATAAGATAAAACAGAGTTAAATCAATTATGTTTTACTCCAGCATTTTGCCCTCCACCGTTCTACTTCAGAATGATTTGTCACTCATGGGACACGCCATGCATACTAACCGCATACATGCTTGGCTGGCCCTGTCTTATGTACATATGTATTTATAAAATTGTTCAGAAATATGGTATTTATGGAGAACAATTGTAAACGCTATAGATTTCGTTCTTTTTAAGTTGATTTGCTCTAAATTAGTTTTCAGTCACGAAGTAAAAATCAATATAATATCGATTTTAGCGTAAAAAGTCAATATTGACAATATACCTGAGATCGTAAGGTCGCATAATTGAGAACAATTGAATCATAATGTGCCACTTTAGTGTTATTATAATGCTTTATTTAACATTAATAATGTTTGGTTGTGAAATAGCGCATGTTGAAATTAAAATTAGTTCCAAACGTTTATTCAAACTATACAAATCGCTCGTTTAACGTCCTGATACAAAGGTAGTCCTTGATTTCAGAAATTATAATACATTTTTATTATTCGGGAGCGACAGTTCAATTTTGATAAATTTTGACAATTTCAGCGTAAACATATATACATAGGTACACAAAAAAAAGTTATTCAACTTCTAAGATATGACATTATAGTGGTATGCATTTAATTTGTGCTGATTTATTTATAAACTTCTGAATCTAGTAAATTATAAGGTAATGTAAAGCTATAATTCATGAAGCATTTTGAGCTTATTGTAGTCTATCCACCTATTAATCAAGTATATATATATATATATATTAAGGATTCAGTTCTCGGATTCAGATTAAATAGACTATTAAATTGGTTTCAAGTTTCACAAAACAATAAATAATTTTTTCTGTTGAAATATTAAATTCACCAATTTATATCAGCTTATTGAATTATAATAACGGCTTACAAATAATTCAGCTATTCAATTTCATCAGAACAAATGTAATTTTAATAATTATATATATTTTTCTTTTATTCATATAATAAATACAACACATCATCGTAAGCTGCAAGTTATAAATTATTTATAGTTACCTGAGTACAATTCAAACGGATAAAATATGTCTTTATATGGTTACATGCTTATCGGGCTATTATCATGTTTTATTTGTTCATATTTTTGCATTCTTTTTTATTTGAGTCGGACAGCAGATTATGATGTACATAATATATTGTTCACCTGGTGAAAGATATTTTGCCTTGTGCAGTATCCGTAGAGCTTTTCTACTTTCTTTAATTTTACCGGATAGCCTCTACTCTCATAGATAGATTTATTTATTTATTAAGTAGTCTATAATCTTAGCTTTAAAGTTGTATAAAATAATATAAAATAACATATGAAAATTTATTCAACATTGTAATTCATAATAAACCGGCAAGCAAATAAAAATTGTTCAGTATAACTATAATAATACTATAGTTTATTTCTAGGTTCAATTATAAAAACCATGTATATAACAAATCAGGTAATAACCGAAGGGAACTACTCTTGTAACTGATTTAGTACAGTATTAATTTTTGTCAATAGTATGTAGTATATAAAAACATGGAAAAAGTAAGTAAAATGATTTGTAACTAGTTCCAAATATCAACGTAATTGTCGGCATAATGGTACATTTGTGGGTAAGATTTCAAACAATTTCAAAACATGATCCCCTGACTCATCAGCACCACTTGGCATTTGTTTAGTCGAACAAAAAAAATCCTGATGATCTTATCCTTGAATACATAGTGAATGCCATTTGTGTAGTTTCTTTGGATTGTGTTATCTTGGCTTTTAATTTCATTCGTAAGGAATGGACATTTCATCGATTGACTGATGTTCACCCTTCGGGGTCAACTTCAAAAAATTATCTTAGTACTTTTAATATTGGCTTTAATTTCCGAGATTTATCAACTCATGTATCATTGTTGTCTACAAAATAAGGATAACGACACAAGTTAAAAGCCAGTTTCGCGAAATAACATATACAGGTTTGTAGAATCTCTTGCAAAATAGTTTCTCACATTAGGCATCTTGAATAGCATTAAAACAAATATCTCTAGGGTTCCAAAACGTGTGGTTTTTTTACTGAAAGAAACAAATGTTGATCTGCTCAGCGATCTGTTGAAAATGTAAATGTGTGTAAGTCATTCAGTGTAAAAGTACAGATTGAAGTATTGCAGAGGATTCTTCTACAGTTCTTTTAGCGTTTCTATTCAAAAATCAAATATATAGTTTTTGCAGATTTTACATTGACGCCATGTTCGCTCTGTAGCTCTTCAATTTTCCCACTCGAAGCTGGTGGTAGGTGCGACGGGCATTGTAACTATATAGTATCTCTTCGATGACGCATTACTCCCTCAACTCATCTTCCAGGGCCAGGCAACCGCAGCCAGTCCTCTTCTTCTTCTTCTTTGTCGACGCGATTTTTATCATAGCGTGTCACCAAGAAGGTGACGAGGCACTCTGCGGATGAAGTTCAAGAGCTTCTTTCCATTTCTGAAGGTGTCGGATGCCGAGGGTGAAGGCCCCTTGGTCATTTGTTGTCGGTGGTTTCGTTTGCTCTCAGGCTGCCCGCATACCCTCTGGAGTCCGGCCACTTTCCGCATCTGAGTTGGTGGGATATCTTTCTGTCTTCATTGTTTAGGCCTTCCATTGCTTTCTCGTTGGCGCTGCTGCCTTCGCTGACCTAAAACCAAGCTCCGCTACCGAGGCTTCCTTCATATTCTTTTCTGACCGCTGATTTAGCCGCTTCCTCTCTCATCCTGGTCTTAGCTTCTAGTCTGGCTTTGGTGAGAAACTCATTTTTGGCCGCTGTGATTGAGATACAAGATTCCTTCTGATCTCGTGTTCTGGCTGATCTAGCCAGCCCTCCGTTTTATGTCTTCCTATTGATGGAATCTTCAACACTATTAGCCGCTCTCAGCATCCATTCACTTTTTCCCTTCCGCTTGATTGCCAACTTCATTGAGTCGAAGGAAATCTTAGCACGAGTCTGGTTTTTGGCATGTAACACTGGTTTCAGAGAAGCCTGCATATAGGTAGTTAAGGCAGGAGGATGATAATATAGACTTGTAGTCACAGCAAAAGGATGAAATAGATCACTGAGTGCAGTAAGAGTATGAGATAGATAGATAGATATGCAGCTAGACGATGAGATAGGCTTATATGTAGTTGGGGCATGAGGATATGTATCAACATACTACGTAGTTAAGATATGTAGTTAAAAAGTTAATCAAAAGTATCAAATATGAGAAGTGCGTTTCATTATCTTTAATTTGACATAAACATGATAAAAGTATATTTTTCATAAATTTTTGTATTTATCCACAGGGACTTTTTGATTGAACTTTACATTATGAATTCATGGTGCTTTCATTATACAAATACAATTATGTTTGATTCGTATTTATTGTTACAAATAGTTATTTAGATTGAAATATTCCTCTTATAATAAAAGAATAATATATTTTAAAATGGCTATATTTTGTGTCAATATAATAGATACATATTCTTTAATTTCACTACATGCCAAAATCGAAAAATATTTATTTTATTTTATATAATTGAGTAGTTTATATTAATTCATTCATGCTGAGTAAGACTCCAATTCCTTTAATTATTATTTGCTTAACACTATATATTTAAAACAGTCTATCAGTAACTTAATATATGAATTTTAACATTCGGTGTGGCATGTATATACGTATTTATTTTCTTAAATGTGTTTCTTATGGTAACGTTGTAAACAGAGGAAAGTGTGTTCTAAAAAGTTCCATAGACTTTATTTTTATAAATATTTGTGTGTGATTATCATTCGAAAAACACTTTTTATACGGTACCAATTTTTTAAGCTTAGGGATTATTGAGCGACAGCACCCCACATAACATTTCTATTTATTATTTTTCTGTGTTTAAATACCGTTTCTATCGTGAATGCGTTTGTTAATGTTGTGTTATATCTATACAGGAGGTTTATTAGGCTACATTCATTAATATTTTTCTTAATTCTTATTTGCAGGACTTTTATCCGAACCACGGAGAAACTGGCAAGTTTTGTTTCCCGACTTGGCGATAGTCTTGCCTCATTGGAAGCAGAACAATATATGAAGGACAACACATTAGCTATGGTGAGCTAAAACTCTTACATTATAATTAAAGAATAAAACTATATGATAAATGTAGATGAGAACAGGTCTATTTTAATGTATTGACTTTCATAATTGACTTTGCTGTATGGCAGCCGAAGGGGTTCAAAACGAAATTCACTTAAATATGTCGATAACTGTACATATATGTTGATAACTGTACTTATATGTTGATAACTGTACATATATGTTGATAACTGTACTTATATGTAGACTAAATGCACATATATGTCGATAACTGTACTTATAATATGTAGACTAAATGCACATATATGTCCATAATTGTACATATATATCGATAACTGTACATATATATCGATAATATTAACATATATGTACAGTTATTGACACATATGTGCATTTTAGGGACATTAACTATGCAGTTATCGACATATGTGCAATTATATACATTTATGTGAATTCTATCGATATATATGTGAATTTAGCGACATACATATTGTGCATTTTATCGTCATATTTAGGTGAATTTCGTTTTGAACCCCTTCCGCCATAAGGCAGCCGAGGGGGTTCAAAACGAAATTCACCTAAAATATATGTCGATTTATACATATGTACATATGTGTTAATTTTATCGACATATAATATGTGCATTTTAGTGACATATATGTACAGTTATCGACATATGTAAACAATTATTGACATATATGTGCATTTTAGTGACATATTTAGGTGAATTTTGTTTTGAACCCCTTCGGCTGCCATATGGTTGTTGACATAATTTTCTCGTAGTTTAAGATGTTGAACAGTAAATAAAAATGTATTTGTATTTTCTAAATTTACTAACGATATATTCTGCTAAATACCTTGCACTGAAACTACTATTTATATCAAAATATTTCTTTTGCTTATAATATTCGACGATTATTTAATTTAATTTATTGTTTATTCATCCACTTTTTAACAATATTTGTTCTTTATGCTAATAATTGAGTTTAAAATATACCTAAATATGTATCTAAATATATATAGTTATCTATCTAAGCTTATATTTTACATATTAAAAAGTTTAATATAAATGATATCTATTAATAATATGAATATAATTTATAGGTTCACAAATTGGAAACGTTGCAAAAAGCTTCTCAACATTTAGAAGAGCTGTCACGCAAATTGTGCCAATCGAGAGAAACATTTTTATCAAGACTGGATTCCTCATATTAACTTGTGTGAATATGTTTATGTATAGAGCTGTATATTGATACTTATTGTATATTTTAATATGGTATATTACATTATAAATGTAACTAATATGATTATTTTAATAATTCACAAATATATATATATATATATAATTCAGTATTTATGTAATATATTATTTACATGAAAAATATAATTTTCTTTTTGTGTAATAGAGAGGTTAGCTGCAGGACAAACTTAAAATAATATAGACGATATGTAGTCCAGCCCATAGAGTACACATGTGGATAATGTAAAGACGTTTCTTGCTGATGAATTACTCGTCGATAAACCTCTTTTTTTTAAATCGGTATCGTTGCTTTCGGAACCATTTTTGCATAGATTTTAAATAGCTATTCCATTATTCCACTTATGGAAATTTGTGTTATTAAGCTTTGCTCATAGATTAAATTTTGGTTAAACTGTTATAAAATTATTTCATTAATGTCAGATAATGGAATATTTAAAACATCTTTCATTTCTTAATTATTTCATAATCATTATACTTAAATTTCTTTAAGGATTAAAAAGTGCTAAAACAATTAATAATTATTCGTTTACATACACTGCCGAGCATAAAGAAACACCACCCTAAAATATTAAATTTAGTTACGTATGTATGTATCTATAGCTATTACATCACATGATTATAAGCTGTATATTGCTTATAATTGTATGTATGTGTGGCTGTATGTATCTAGCTATTAAGTCGTATGTATGTACGTATGTATGTATCTAGCTATTAAGTCGTATGTATGTATCTAGCTATTAAGTCGTATATATGTAATGTATGTATGTATGGCTGTATGCATAGATATGGATTATATTTTGTTTATCTCTACCTAGATAAACAATCTATGCCTCAGCGTGGTTGGCGCGTAGTTTA
>JAYRBW010104370.1:0-19079 GCA_036023295.1 Invenusta paracnida
GAGGAGAGAGGAGAGGAGAGGAGAGGAGAGGAGAGGAGAGGAGAGGTGAGAGGAGAGAGGAGAGGAGGGGGGAGAGATCTTGCCTTGAGGAATGATGTGAATGGGTACGGACGTCTTGCTGTTCTGACAAAAAGGAACGTTGATGTTGGAGCAAAGAAATGAGAAATGTGGAAGATGTGAATATTAATTATTATCATTTGCAGTTTCAGTTTATCTCATATTAACCATCATATAATATTACATTTAAGGAATGTTTGTTTTAGAATGAAGTAGTGAAATGTATCGTACATGTATAAATAAAGGTATATATAAAATATATAAATGTATAATACTGAAATTTAAATATAAATATAATTTTAATCTGAATAATGCAAGCTTCATGTACTATATTAAAGAGGATTTTCATTAATTATTGATTGGACAAATCTTATATACAATACACAAAGAAAGCATATATTTTAATTTATAAAGATATAAAACTGTGGAACCTGTAAAACTTACCATAAACTCACAGAGAGCATCGAACATTGAACTTCCGAATACAACACAGGCTCTGAAGCAGAAATATAAAATACTATTAACATCAGTTTGGCAAAATGTGAATAAAGAATTAGTCAGATGACCCAATCTAACTTATATTCCGGAGTTAACCTCGATATTCTAAGGTTATATTCTGGTGAATGGAATTATACACTCAAAATTTAACCAATCACACAAGCCTCATACTACAAAATAAAGTCGGATTTTATCATATTTGTTTTGCTTTCTATTCCCACAATTAAAAGAGGATAGTAAAATCACCAAACCAAAATAGAAATCTACTAACTTTGATTTTTGAAGCACTTGCAACATCTTTTCTAGACGATTGGGCAGTTGTCTGTCCTCATTTAGGTCTGTTCCACCACATATGAGAATAAATGGAACAGTCGACTTCACTATTAACAAAGAAAGAGATTGGAAGCGTGAGTCAGAGAAACTACTTTGTATACTACTAAAATAAAAAATTTCAAGATTTTTTTCTCTTAGATTAGATAAAAAACGACAAAATAATTTAAAATAAAAACGAACCATTAGCAAGAAAACCACACCGATAGAGATGCAGTCCGACAATTAAATCTGGAACAGAGGTCTCCAGTTCCTTTTGAAATTCTGGCACAGATTCAGTATTACTGTCTGACTGATAACAGTCCCAAACATTGATGTCAACATCTGGAAACTTGTCCACGAGAAAATGCCTCAAATGCAAAAGAAAGCATGGAAGACAAAAATATAAAAATATTTTGAAGTATACACATGATTTTTGTAAAGAAATCTTCAAATAAACCTAAGCATAAATAAAATGCTAATTAAACTGGTGAATATTCATAAAGTATTCTGCAATAAGAAAAGAGGAATTATGTAACAATTAATTCTGTAGTTTGGAACAAAACAGATTAACAACATCTATGCCAAGAGGCTTAAAACCCCCTTCATGCAATTGTGTTATAAATTTTAAATGAATATATGGAGCATCATAAGGTTTGAAGACCTTTACCAGAACAAAGCTTTACAACCTAATTTTGGTGTAATGTTCACTAATATGCTCACAAAGAGGTTGTCAACACCTTTTTGTAAAGAATGAACAAAATAAATAAGTTAAAAGCAAAGTAGAACAAAGTAATATTTTTTATAAAATAGACAACATTTTGATTAAGGTACTGCTTACTGCCATGTAATAATTTATTAAGTACAAAAAAAAGTTTTTGTATAATTGAAAAACGTATGTTTGCCTAATTTTAGCCATAAAAACGATGTGTGAGTTGATATTTCCATGAAATATGTTACAAAAGATTATCATTTAAATACACACAAAGTTTCACAAATCTGTTTTCTTAGGGAGGTTTTAAAATGAGCCCCCCAGAATAAGGAGCAAAAGAATCAGGTATGGAAGGGATTAATAATACTCGCTCCAACACAAAATCTTACCTAAATATAAAAATACTAAATTTATTAAATTATATTTGCAACAAATATAAATTATAGACTAAAATTGAAATAAAAAGCAGACAATAGCATTTTGGAAATCTAAAATAATATACAATATATATCATTGATAAAAATATAATAAATTACTTAACATTTTGGTATAGATTAAATTGGTTTAAACTAAGTTTAGCAATTTACAATTTGGAAAATTTGATTGACACTGTTTTCTCGAATAAATTATATATTGGAAGTAAATGTATCACTAAGCTGACAATCAAAATTAGTTTAAATTAAACATATTATAGTATTTGGTAACTTGAAATCATTTTAGCATAGTTAAAATGTTGTTTTAGAATCATTTTAAATGTAAGATAATCATTAGTAGTTAGATATTAATTGAATACTAGTATACATTATTAAAAATGTATTGTAAGGTATTATATACTTGTAAAGTTAATCTTTATTATATATTACTTATATATAAGTAAGAAAATTTGATAATAAAAATTAAATATTTATCAAAACAATTACTATTAAAAGTAGTCTATAATTAATATATAAATACAGTTGTGCTGGAAAGTTTGAACATTTTTAGTTGATTAACAGATTTTTTCATAAAAATCATAAATGATACAAACAAAAATTTAAACTACTTAGTTCTGATTTATAATGCAGTAATATACATGACAAAAACACAAAAATAAAAATAATATTTAATATCTCTTTGTTTTAATTAGCATGCTTGTTTCCAGTTATTTTAATTTATTTTAAAATAATTACTAGTGCATGACTGACATAAACAATATGAGAAAAATGCATTAATTATCACCAGAAACTTATTCTTACCTATTTTTTTAATGAAAACATGGTATGAAAGTGAAGGATATTGCTCTCTCTCTGTATAAACAAGTCCCAGTTATGTTGTAAAAATACTTAAACACATCAGTGAGACACATTCATTAGCCAGTTAGGCACAAACTGGCAGAACACATGTTACAACAAAATGAGATGACCATGGATTGAAATGATTTACAACCTCCCATTCTTTTGTCCCAATCAGCAAATTATTAGTGAGGTATTCCATAACCATCCCAAATTATCACTTACTACTGTGAAAGATAGATTATCTAAACAATGTGATTAAAAAAGCAATATTTATTCTATACAGCTAACTTTTTATACTATGAAATATAAATGAACTGAGAAGTCAAATTGGCTTCAAAAAGTTGCAGATGATTAGAAAAGACATGTTATATTTATATATGTAAATTATATATATACACCCTGGTCAATATAAATGCCACCCACGATATAATTTTTGATAAAATAATTGTTGCCTTAAAATCAACAACTATTATTCACAATTAATTGAAATTATTTTATTAAATAAGTAATTTAAACATAGTAAGAATGTTTTCAATGCATAATTTACAGCATTTGGCACAATCCTCACAATCTATCTAGCATATAGCAGCCAAGCTCAGTTCTTCCAATATCAATAACAAATTAGACTCATTAAGCTATAACACCAGGCTTCATACTACCTAATCAATTCAAGCATTATGCATATTATTCCGATACTTGCAGATATGTGGCATAACCTATAATATAATAGACATGAAGTCCCTATATCTACTCACTTCTCCTCTTCTCTCTCCCCAAGCAACCAATGAAATTGCTCTATTACACTTAACAGGGAAGGAATATCACAGTAAAAGTAGATGTATATTGAGCATGGTATCCATGGTGTTTACTATTATTATGACTTGTAACATTTTGCATTGGTTCCAGAAACAGTGACCACTATTGAACTATGCTTGTGTTTATTTCATATTTGTAGTTTACCCATTTGTTTCTATCAACTATATACATTTTTTCTGTAGTAGGTACATTTCTACAACATTTTAATTATTACAATAAGTAGAATTAGAGAACATATTTACACATTCATGGGTCACTATAACTTGATAATATCTATTCTATGTCAACAATCAAGCCAATAAATAACAATGACAGAAATGAAAATATTATTAGTTTTTCAATTTTGGTTATTAACATAATTATATAACTAGTTTCAGAACTATTTTTTCATTTCATGTGTTAATCTAAATATCATATTTTTAGGATTTGTTTATTTCATGTTTTTGTACATATACAGCCACAGGGTGTCTCTAAAAAAAGTACCTTTAGCAAAATTTAAACAAAAATTTAAGTTAATTGTTTATTTGATGATATAGTTAAACATATATGCATAACTATTGACTGTTTAATCATTATCTGGCCCAAACGCTTTTCTTAGGTCTCAAGGTGCCTGCCCATAGCTAGTACAAACTCGTTGGCCCTGGCCTTCATATACTTTAGTAATATTATGTAACAGTTGCACAGTGGCACAATCCTGTTATATTACAATACAATTACATCACAATACGATTATATGATGTGCAATTTTGCTGTCCTTACATCATTATGATGGCTAACAAACCTCAGTTTATCAAAAATCAGCGCAATTTCCTGGTGTTAGAGTTGCACAAGCACAGAGGCACCAGAAACTTCTTCCCACTGCTACTACAAGACTTTGCTACTAAATTTCCTGGTGTCAGGTTGCAGAACAAAAATCTAGTGAAAGCCGTGCTTGATCAAGACTCCACCAAAGCTATTGGTGATCCAAACTTGTTGCCAGTCAGCAGTGCCAGGAGGAATGTCCTGGGAATGGACAAGTCGACCTGGGTCAGACTGGTGAAGGACCTGCACTATCACCCCTATAAGCCAGTTAGGAGACACAAGCTTCAGCCTGGAGATTATCCCCGTCAACTAGCCTTCTGCAACTGGATCATCACTCCCACTGTTGCCCAGCTGCTGGCAATCCTAACTAGCAACAAAGCCAGTTTTCATCTCTGCGGACAGGTTAACTTGCAGAATGTCTGGCACTATGCACCCCTCAAGTCTCACAATCCTGCAGAGGGGGGATGGCTGGATCAGCATGCTGTGGACAAACCAACCAACAGCCCAAAGTTGATGGTGTTCTGTGGCATGAGGGAGGGTGGCACCTTTGAACTGACCTTCTTCCGGAATGAAACAATGACTGGGGCCTTCTCCAGTACAGAGTGCTGCCAGAGCTGCGCCGGCTGAATGGTGGTAACCTGGAGGGTCTCTACTGGCAGCAGTTCAGTTCAGCAGTTCTACTATTCAGTTCATGTAACCATTGCAAACATGCAATACCTGAACACCCAGTTCCAGGACCAGGTAATCAGCAGGAAGTTCATCCAGGGGAGAGACTGGCCTGCCCATAGTCCTGACCTATCGCCTCTGGACTTCTGTCTTTGGGGCTATTTAAAGAGTAAGGTCTACATGCCAAGGCCAGCCACACTGGACATGCTGAAGACAAGCATCATAAGAGAAGTGGCCACCCTTGATCCTAACATGGTGAGGAGAGCTATTCTTGACATGATGGTCAGGGCCAACAAGTGTGTACTAGCTATGGGCAGGCACTTTGAGGCCTAATAAAAACATTTGGGCCAGATAATAATGTATGTAATAATGTATGTCAATAATGTATTTAAATATATCATCAAATAAACAATTAACTTAAATTTTTGCTTAAATTTCGCTAAAGGTACTTTTTTAGAGACCTGTATGTAAAGCCCATTTTGAAACTATACTAATATACTAACATACAACATGCATATCTATCTAAATTGTTCTCTGCTACACAATTGTCAGGTTTATAAAAAATATAGTGACTATTTATTTATGCCAGGGAAAATACAGAAATAAACATAAAAATTACAGAAATCATTTTTCTGGTGTGAGCAGGTCTTTATCATCCGGTATTATTATAGCTATACTATCACCAATTAATTATATCAATAATGTAACATACAGATCACTTACATACATGAATATAGCATACATTACTGTATCCAATAACTTGTTATAACTAATTGAGAAATCAATAAATTGAATTTAAATTTTCTTAAGTTTTAGCTTTTAATTGAATTAGGTATGGACTGTATTGGAGAAGAAAAATATCTACATTATGAAAACGATTTAGCCCTAAAATTGTATCATTTTAGCCCTGAAAATGTATCATTTTAGCCCTGGAACATAATTTTGGAATAAGTGTGGGAACCCTTGAAAGAGGTTGACAAGGTACCCATTCAGGGCTTGGATGGCTTATGGGCAGAAGCACAATGTCAGTGGTTGAGGATTGATGCCCAAGTATTGCAGAACCTCATTGACTCCATGCCAAGACGAGTAGAGCAGGTGATTGCTGCCAGGGGGAATTCCATACCTTATTAAGTCTTCCCTTCTTTCCTCTTCACCCCTTGAGAAAGCATTAACAGTCCTTTTCTGGGTTAACACTTGAGATTGATTACCTTTAGTTGTTATTTCAACAATTTATGAATAACATGCACTTTTAGAAAATTAAAGAAGGTATAAAATTAAAATTAATAAATGTTTAAAATGATTTTTTTTGGGGAGAGGTGGCGTTTATATTGGCCAGGGTGTAATATATGTACATCTATAATTAAATCTATTATAATATACAGAGCTTGACAATATAAACCATAAAACTATTATTTTAATATATAATATCAACTCATTAATATCTAATTTATTAATACAGTAAAAATAGATTATAGAAATGTTCTTTTGAGTAACCTTAATATTACCAGATTAATTAAAATAAGCTACCACTAATAAAGAGTAATTCAGCAGTATTTCACTATATAAATGGTAATATACATATTCATTATATAATTCTCTCTCCTCTGTGCCTATCTCACCTACTCATTGCATCATCCTCTCTCCTCTCTACCTGTCTTGCTTGTCATCCTTTCTCCTCTCTAACCTTGGCCTTCTTACCAATTTACTGATAAACTTATTTAGGCATCTTTGACCACATAAGCTTATTTTTACAGTTAACAGTAAAAATACATGCAATCAATGAGTCACCACATCATTTAATCATGGTTTCTTTCTTCTCTGTCACTATTTTGCCATTTCTTCCCCTCAAGCAATTAACTGGTTGACCAGTCATCCTTAAATCAATATTTTAAAGCAATGTTGTTTTATATAATATTTCTTTACATCACTTATCAACTCGTCATATGCCTTAAATACAAGACCAACAAGTGTAAATCATCACACTACATGAAATTAATATCACCATCTGGAGTATTGCAGTTTATTTTGTAGTCAGACCAGCCATTATCCCAGCACTTGTTAATAAATATCATTAGACTGGCTCTATGAATGATTTACCATACCAGAGAAGACTAAAAAAGACTACATAATGACAGGATCACTATATTGCTTGACAATAATCCTCAGATAAGTAATTGAGACATATCACAGCAGCTGTATAATGCCACTGGTTTTGAGCTTAGTGCACAATATGTTAACTCTAGACTGTACTCTTCTGGTTGCTACTCTTATATGGCTCCAAAGAAGCCTCTGCTGAGTACCAGACACCATGCTATATGGCTTCAGTGGGCCAAAGATCACATTCAGATAACTGTAGAACAATTAATAGAAACCCTTTCTCTTTTGAGATGAAATATCTCTTATTTTATACAGACCACCCAATGACATTATTTTTGCAGTAGGCAAGGTATTGGTAGAGTTCATGATATTGTTCAACACAACTTTAAGGTTGAGGTGGAAATATAATGGTATTGTGTGCTTTATCTGACAAAGGTTTTCTGGAACTTCACTGAATCCATGGTACTCTCAATGCTCCAGCTTACATTGCAATTTTAGAAGACAAGATGAAGCTGTTCATGGAATCCAACTCCAACATCACCTTCCAACAGGATAATGTAATACCTTACATGACTCATCTAACAACCCAGTGATTCCATGAGTATGGCATTGAGGTGATACAGTCTAGATTTGAATCCTATGGAGAATATCTGGTCCCATTTGAAGTAGAAGTTAAACAAGAGAACAACCCAAAATGTGTATCATCTCTTTGAGGTTGTATCTGATATGCTACATGACATGCCTCAAGACTTTATAGCCAGCCTCCTTGTGTCAGTACCCTGAAACTGCCAATGGGTCATTGAACAACATGGAAGAGCAATTGGCTACTAACCTGCCTTTCCCCATAAAGAATACAACAATGGCACTTTTCAGGGCCGACATTTATTGATTGATATCCTAAAGGTCTCAGACCTCTACTTGACTTTAAAAAGTCTAAATTGGTTATGTCAACAGTGTGTGTACTCAAAGTAACATTTGCACAACTTATCTTTACTGTATTTACAAATTAGATATCATTGAGTTGAAAATATTTAATAAAATAATGCTGTTTCAGTTTATATCTACCAGCCCTGTATATACTCCTGTATTCCTTATTACAACAATACTTATTCCTCACTAAAAATAATAAATTCTGCTAAATACTATACTGATGATAGAAGCATAGATCTTATATAATAGTTTGATTCAGATTAATATATTTCAGATATTAATAACTATATTTTCTATATTACTAATATGTCTAACATTTCTAAATTGAATGTTATTGATAATAAATTAATAATAATAACCAAATTCTTTTAATCAATCATCAGAAAGGAGATTACATATATGTACTTATATACTCGTATATCTATATATATATATTACCATAAGGATTATAATAAAACATCATTATTACTACCAGTTGACAACATAAAAAAATATATAATTTATAATTCTGACTTCTCTGTTAACTTATATCTAATATTAAAAAGAAAAGAATTTTCCCAGTTTAATCTCATTATAATATCTGTTGTCAAATGAATAAGGAATTCTCAACTTTGCTAGTACTTTCTTCTTTATGATTGCTGTGACAAATATTTTTTATTTCTTATTGTTCATTAGATAGTTTTCATAGATTAAATTAATTTCCACTATTATTTGAACTAGGATATTTGTTCTTACAGACTTTTAAATAATTGTTTATTAGTTTTTCACAAGTTATTTATATTTTTTTATTTTGAGTTTACATTCCTTGATATTCATTTATTTATTTCTAGTAATTGAAATATGCTACTTTGAATGTTATACAATATAATATATTTTAATATATATATATATTCTTAATTTTTCAATTTGTAAGACTTAACAATATCAATAAGGTGCATTATTTTATAGTTGGATAATTGTAATATCACAATTTCATGAGTAAAATTCACATGTTAATGGAATGCAAAAGAAAATGTATTTATTACACAAAAAAATGTATTGCATATTGAGAAGCTAAAAGCAACTATAAAATAATTTATTATTTAAAATAATTTATATATTATTTATATTATAATTTTATTTTACCTTTTTATTTATCATCTCACATATGATCATTACCTGTTTTTATTCATCTTGTTGTGATTAATTATATTAATTGGATAAATTATGCTATACATTATCATACTTAAATAATTTAAATTACAGCTATTTATATAAATGTAAGGAATTATTTATTAATTTCCCCCTTTTGTTAAAGCTTCTATATTTATTCACATTTTCATAAACTAAATTTCAACAACTTACTACTTACTTATCTTCAAAAAACTTAAAATTTTAACTTTTTTGTCCAAAAAGTTAAAAGTTAAAAGTTAAATTTTATTCGAATCTTAGCTAGTAAGTGAAGTTTAATTAATAAACATTGGATATTCATATAATTTATACTGTCAATGTATGCTATTTCTAACTTTTAATTTTCAGTCTGCTATTTCATAGAAGAATTTGTAGAATAATATATAGTGATAATGATCTACCTACTAAATTGTGTGTGATATACATTTATGTACAAACTGTAAGGATCTCTATAAATATGTATATACCTATTACTGTAAATGCCAATTAATTATGTATTGTTAATCCTTTAAAACCTTTTTCTTTTTTTACACATCCAATACAACATGGAGCACTTACTACAAATTTTAGAGTATTAAGGATAAGTCAGTAATAGTTTATTGAACTATTCATACACGAAATTCAGAAACTTCTGTAAATAAACATTTTGAAATTTTATATACAAAAATACAGTTTAATGTTCTCAATTTTATGTTTAATCTGTATTATCATTTATTAGTATTGCAATAAATTTGTATATAAGTTATACTCATTTTGATATATAAACTTATATAAGCATTATTTGTTGTATTAATGTACTAATTATTTTTCTTGATGATGTCAATATTTTTAGGACGAAACTAGTGGAATATTATTATATTTAAGAATTTTATTATCTTGGACTTTATTTGGTACTATTATATCGGTTATATATTACTTTGTTATCTGTTATTATATTTTCATATTATACTGTTATGGCTACTTTCAGATTTAGTATTGTTGACATTTCAAAACGAGGTGGATCAGGCTTATTTAAGATTGATAGAATTTTCTGAAAATAATGAAATTTACACAAAAGTAAGTACAAGCATTTAAGAATATTTTAGTCATATTTCATTGTGACCACTCATTTTACATTCGTTATTTTAAAGTCTTTTGAGAAGGAATACTCAGGGAGACCATTTTCTGAACAAGTTCCCCTTCTTGTGAAGGCGCTTGATCAATTGTCAGATGATACGATTGTACTTTATATTAACAAGTAAGTTGCGGATATGTACTGTAGATTTTCGCTATGTATGTCTAAATGGACTTGTAATAGAGATTTTCTTCGATTTAAATTGAGACAAATATAACTTGGAATATGGAGTACAAATGCATAAAATAAGAATCATTATTTTTTATAGTTAAACCGTTTTATCTGTTGAAATAAAGCTAGTGATTATTTAATGGAAATATATTACTGCATATTTTCTTATTCTGTGTATTTTAAATTAATTTGATAATTATATGTATGTATGTTAAACAAAGAAAAATAGGCAAACATTGGGATTCAAAATAGTTTTTTTTTCAAATAGATAATTTGTATTTTTTGTAATTTTAAAGATATTTTTAATCAAATATCATAATCAAATAAATTTATAATGAAACTGTTAATAGATATATAGTGTATACTAAAGTTTTCGAATGACAAATTTTGTTTTATAAACATCGCGTACATTTCACTTTTAAAAAGCTCTTTTATTATTTTGCATAATTTTAATTTATGTTTTAGTTATGACACAGTCATATTAAATTCTTCAAATGAGATAATTGATAAGTTTAATCAGAAAGAAGGAAAAATTATATTTGCAATGGAAGACGAATGTCCAGGAGTTGTAAGTATACATATTTTAAAATTTAGTATTATATTTAGTATGTATGTATATTCATTATATTTACCAAATTTATCCACTTGTTTTTCTTTAGGAAGGTCCCGAATGTCCAGGAACTGTAGGATTTATCGCCAAGGCATCTTATGCCCGGAAACTGTTAGCAGAGTACGGAATGAAGGAAACAGCATGGATGTTTTTTAAGAGAATGTATGCTGATGATGATAAACGAGTATGGAATATTCATTTATTAAAATAAAGTAGACTCTGTTATCCAAATATCGTGAAGTTAATTTCACTACTATTTGCATGTTTTTAAATATTACCCAGAGATTATATATTTCTTTCTAAATGTCAAGGCTTTAAAATCTGTGATTGCAGGTTTTCGTGTACATAGTGATTTTTTATAATGAAATTATATATTACCGTTTGCTATTTTTATTAATTTTTGCATAAAATATTTGAAAGGTTTTATTGGATAAATATAGTAACCTTTTTTAATAGGTTACTTATGCTTAGATAGAATAACCTCATTTAGGCAACTCAAATCTTTTACGTTACAATTATTTTACATTTACTAACTATGAGAGATAGAAGGAAATATTATTATAAGATTATGCTGATTATTAGATGTTTTCCAGTTATTTCACATAGATGTTTGCTATGCTTAGACAAAGTATATTAAATGTCACATATAATTTAATGCCTTCTATTATAGCTTATGGATTTGTTAACATAGCTTAAATCCCCTATACTTACAAATGTTGACACAAGTGAAGACCATACTCATTATTAAATAAGTAGTAATCTATTTTAGATGTATTGTAATTCATCTCTGTTTTGGTACAGAGACGTATAATTTATACAAATTTTAGTCGTTTCGGTTAGAGACTGTCACATTATTGAGTTAGATATTTATTTTTTAAATTACTAAAATTCTTTTTTTCTTGACAACCAGTAACCGATAATTTTCTTTACGTTTAGCGAGGGCTTTGGCTTCAACTTGACATCAACGCAGATATATTCCAGAATCTCAACTCTGCTTTTGGTACATACGAAATTTTGCACTGTGCATGCAAATTGTCCACTCTAGATTCTAACTCCGTATTTTCTTTTCTTTTATCAGTGTGCAAATCTTTTGCTTTTGTTTTATATGCAACTTGTTAGAAGCCTATTTTAGCATCATTATCTCTTCTGCACGTTTTGACGTTTTAGTTATTTTATATAACTTACACATTTATTACTACAGACTTATTGGATTATTGTATTATGTGTTTCTTCGCTTCAAATAATTTAGTAGGACCTTTCCCTCTATGTATCTAAGTTAATATTTAACTAACAACTCTTGATAACCAGTTCTGAAAACAGCTATCTATTTATTTACAGTTATTTTCTGGTTTTACATTCAGCTCTACTAATATGTTTAATTTGATGTATTGTGCTATAAAAATAACACTATTGCAAACTTTAAATTAAAAAGTTGGGTAAAACTATAGAATATGATTATTTATGTGCATGTATTCATTTCGCATAGTTTTTGTGTTTTGCTTTCAAATTTGCTTGACACCAGGTGTATTATTAGGTGCCTAAGACGTGTAAATTGTTTCTTGTCGATACGCTGTCAAAATATTTATTATTAAGTTAATACATGCCCTAATTATATTTCTATAATATGTATCTTTATTTTGAAATTTTATAAACTTTCATTAAAGATCGAATTCTGGACGTCGTCATCTGCTATATAACTGTTGAAATTATGTCATATGCAAAAATGTACCAAATCTCTAAACACATATTAATGCGATTTTTGTGTTTCCAGAGGTAATTACCGTGAAGTACAAAAACAATTTTGGTTATCTTTACAATGTCATCCACAGTACAACGCCTGCAATTGCTTACGTGGATTCCCCATATAGGGTATGTTTTAGGAATGTTTCAATCTATTTTCACTTTTATGCAAGCCAAACTATCATATTAAAAATATATTTACAAATATTATTTCTAGATTAATATGTGACATCGAAGTTTCAGATTTGAAAATCTAAATTTACGTGATACTAATTTATTTAATCATGATTATATTACATATTTGAGTATTTGATGCTTTTCGCCTAATATGCACAGTTCTTTTTATTAAATGTTTATCCAGACTTCTAAGTACCTATTTTAATAGATACTTATTATAGTCTTCTTGATTTCATTAATTGATATAAGAGAGAATTTATATTAATTATATTTTATTATAGAATTGTATTATTGTATATCTCAGATACTTTTATATTATATACATATGTCCTGCAAATTTTAAAATATTTAATAGTTTGAGTAATTATAAAAATAAACCTATAATTATAAACTTGGTTATTGATGTATTATTTACAGGTTTAGTTTACAGAAAAAACTATGTTTTGAATACATTTCATGAATATTTATATTGAGCAAAAATAAATTTACTGATACTTATACTTTTCGATTTATTATATTTTATTGTACCTTGAATCAGATTGAACTTTGGTAACATGTAGAATAATATATGATAGGGTACTATACTGCTATATGTACCTACGAGTATACATACTGCATATGTACTTCTAGAAATGGTTATATCGATCGAGGAGGCAGACAGGGAGAGTGATGTAGATATTATCCCATCATGTATTAGTCATAGAAGGCGCATGCAGACACAGGGCTTATGTCTAGCTGTGTGTATGTATAGTTCGATAGTAGTGAATTAGGTATTTTGTAAGACGGCTAGTTTGGAATTACCTTTCTTTATGCTTTTGACACGTGGCTTGCAAAATTTAGGTTTGCCGCGTAGCTATTCCTTGCTTGAAGTCATAAATAGTTTGTTATACAGTTTATAAAAAATCTATTTTTTACTGTACATTTTTTCAAAACCAGAAACGTTCAGAAATAAAAAATAGAAATGAAATCAAAAAAATCAATAAAAAATGAGTTCATAAATAAAGTATAGACACATTTTAACAAGGTCTTTCAAGTTTATAAGACACATATACAACCAAACTTCATAACATTTTTATGGATCCCTGATTTATATAGATTTCAGATATCCAAGTGATGGGCTTTGCTTTTAATTTTATATAACGCAGACATCTAATAACATCTAATTTACAAAATATTAAAAAATACAATTACGAATTATTAATATATACTTACATAATAATTGTATTGACTAAGCATCTTTGATTTTCGTCATAACTCATAATATGTAGCAACAAAATACAGTTGAACAGAAATATTTTAAAATCTATATAAGTAACATCTTAAACTGTATTCTTCCCCGAATGTATTTCAAATTATATATATGCTATATAATTAAGTATAACTATGTAAGTAAATATGTATGTAAGTAAAATTTTATGTATGTAAGTAAAATTTTATCTACTTTTCAGTGAAAAATTCATAATAAGAATCCTCAAAAGCCTAAAGTACAGAATCATTTTCCAGATTTAATTTTCTTAAAACTATCAGTTCTAACCATAGAAATAAATAAACAACTAGAACTGAAATTTTGTTTAAAACGTGGCACCACCGAGAACTCTTACTCTGGGCAAAACGGCCTCTTTTTAACATTTGATAGATAGGAAAGGTCTCTTAAAACTCGCGATAGCTCAGTTATTGGGGCAGCTATTGAAAAACGGCTTTCACTGATAGAATCTGCAGAAAATTTTACGGGTAAAGTCTCGGCAGTGTATATAGAAGATATATCCAAGATATGCTTGGATTTGAAAATTTTCCTTATATCTCGCCTATGTTGTAATAAATAAATATTGTAGACATTAAGTTAGTGTTCTGTGATTGGTTGACAGACTGTCTGCAGTTGTTCTGTTCATGCGGCAGGTTACATTTTCGTTTTTTATCGATGTTTAAGTCATAGACTTTACAGTTTAACAGATAACCTTTCGAAAACTCTACAAAAAGAGAAGATGTCCGCCCTTAGTAGTCAGAGACTTGCAAGTTTGATGCTCAAAACATTAAAAGGAATGCGCAACGATGATGATTTTAAACTGTTCTACGAATTGGTAAAGAAGAAGGCAGAAAAATTTGACATCGAAGATCCGGTTCTTCCAAGGAAGCGCAAAACCCCAAATTATTCCACTCTTCAGCGTGTGACTGGTCATGAGGAGACATCAAGAGCGACCGAAGCTTTCAATCCCTCCTCTACAGACTATCATTTTAAAATTATTTACTTTGAGGCCCTTGACGCCGTTATATTGGCTATTACGGATCGTTTTGAGCAACCAAGCCACAAGTTCTTTTCTTTGGTTGAACAGCTACTCTTAAAGGCAATTAAGGGTAAGCCACATGATGAAGAAAAACAACAGCTCTTATCACAATATTCTGATGACATCGATGGATATGCGTTGATCTCTGAATTAGAACTTCTACGAACATTATGCAAAACAGAGCAGGCAGTTAATTTTGATAACATAGTAGTTGTTGATAAGCAACATTATCAACGTGCTTAAACTTGTTCTTGTTGGTGCAGCAACCAGTGCAACTCCGGAAAAGTCCTTTTCTTTGGCTAGAAGGGTGAAAACGGGGCTACGATCCAAAATGACACAGAAACGATTTAATCCGCTGTCCATTTTTACTAATTATAAGTGTTGTCGATAACCTATCAATCATCGCAGTAGCTAACTATAGCCTTTGTAGCTTGCAAACCACTTCGTTATAACCAATTTGGAAAGTTTATTTCTGCTGATTTGTAGTTTTTTGTTTTTATAGTGTGATGAAATACTTGAACATTCTTGATATTCTGTCAACAAATTTTGTTAATTCCTTCCTTTTCCTATTTTTGTCATAAAATAATAATAATAATTATTATAAAATAATTGTTTATATCTTCTAACTTTGTAGTGATACATTTTGTACTGAAGATGACTTGTTTTGAGCCAAAAGAGGCTAGTAGTAGGATTTGGGGGGGCGAACCATGGTGGCGAACATAAACTAGAGCCTCTAAGTATCAAATATATTTGTAATTTTTGCCCCCCCCCACTTTGAAAATCGTAGCGTGATCCCTGAGAATGCGGCGTTGTACAACACAACAGTTTATGCTATAATTTAAATCGTTTGATGCCGCGTGTCTACATTACGGATATGGACAATTTCCTTTCTAGTTGTTATCCATTTCTATGATTCTAACAGTTCATCATGTTGGACACAAAACATGAAATCTTGGCGTATCAAGTGATAATACATGTTTCAAATTTCAAACATTTTCATACGCAATAAATATTGGGCTGCGGCTATGCTTCCGATGTCCATGTATAATATTAATTTAATCAGAATTTTTGTTAGCGACATTTAAAAAATTTTCACTTTTTAAACATCATAAATCGCTTCATAAAATTACTTTTATTTTATAAACACGAACATGTAAGCTTGAATTTTTTAAGATTAGGTTGCAATTGTTATTTGAAAAAATTCTATAATACTTCATCGATTGTTACAAGCTAACACAATTATGCGTGTGAATATGTACAATCAAATATTTTAAAAGATATCTCAAGACAACTATAATTATATGTATAAGAAAAAACAGTATAAGTCTATGCTGCCAAGGGATATATATACACATTTTTACTATAATTATATAAATTAACACACAATTTTTGTTTACACTTTAGATAATAATAGAACTTTTTTTAATAATGATAACTATAACTTAATTGTTAAATTTGTAGCGAATTAGATTTTCTAGCCTTTCATATACAATAATTAACATCCTATTGTCCTTTATATATTTTATTTATTTTGAATTTTATATTCTTCTTGTTTCAAGTCTGAATTCAACACTCTTACTGACTTTCTGGGTCGAAATTGGAATCCTGTTAAAGGCTGTCAACAGTGTCCTCGGGATAGAATTTACTTGGATTCAATTCAGGTAGATATAATAACGTATGCGACTCTATGTGTATTTAATATTCCAAAGTTTAAAAACCTCCGCTTATTTATTGTCATATTTATTTATTCTATTTGTTGCTTATTTATGCTTTGATCATAAGCATATTGAAGAAACTATTGTGATATTTAATAAAATTTAAAATTTATTGCATACATTTTTTGAATGGCTGAGATATATTCAAAAGTTGCTTGTTTTTGTTAAAGGTAAACACTTTAAAGCCTTTAAGTATTATAATGATTTGATGAGTAAACTAAAAGTTTATAAACAATACATGTAGCAGATGACATGAAGACAGAATTTATATAAATAG
Source organism: Invenusta paracnida (assembly GCA_036023295.1). Lineage (NCBI taxonomy): Eukaryota > Metazoa > Platyhelminthes > Proseriata > Coelogynoporidae > Invenusta > Invenusta paracnida. The sequence continues at coordinate 17,417 of JAYRBW010104370.1, forward strand.
ACAAGTTTTACTTATTGCCATGTCTGTTATACAAATTTGGATGCTATTATACATTGGCTTTGTTAATTCGGGGTCAATAAATATTTCAGACATGAAAATATTTTAAATGTCAATTCTTCATACATATTTCACCATATTACCGAATTTCATTTGTTTAAAACACACATTTTGTTATAAGCATTATTTAGTTAATTCTGAATAAAAATCGTGACACTCTTAAATTGTGTGATTTTATTCTTTCAAATCATTACCATTTTAATGTTATTAAATTAATACCAAAGTACCCATATACGTATTCATATATAATTATCCAAATACATAAATTAATACCCAAAAAATAAAGGTACACCTAACAGTGTGACATAAAAATCTATTATATACTTTTCAAAGATTTGTATATGTGTACATTTCAGTTTGATAAATATCCGGTGGTGATGATGGCGCTTTTCATAGAACTTCCAACTCCATTTTTGGCGGAATTTTTCGGCCATATTTCTCGCTTGACCTATCCAAAAATTCGTATTGATGTCTCCATCTATACTTGGGTAATTATTTACTAATTCATTGTTTTTATGTGTTATGTGACCATTTGATAATGTTGATATGAACTAAAATCTGTTTTTATAGGTGACTTTTCATAATAGGGAAGTCAACAACTTTGTAACTGCTCATGGAAATGATTATCGATCGATACGAGTAATAAACGCTTCTGCGTCATCGGTTTATATCAATGAGGGTGGGCCACGCAACGATGCCATGTGAGTGATCAAAGTTAATCTTTTTTCTATAATCATTGATTTTTATGATAATATAATATATATTTCTTAAATTGTTACGGTGAGGTAGAACTTTATTTATTCAGATTCATAAGCTAAGACAACATTCTAACATAATAGAATAAAATAGTCTGGCATAGATAAATAGTCTGAGAACTATTTTTGCTTTTAATTGTAACATTTTGTAATAATAGTTTTTAATAATAAGGCTCATATTGAATATTTGCATAAAAATTAAATATATTAGATACACTTTTATATAATTTATAAGCCAATAAAATGATTTTTTGAACATGAAAAGAAAGAAGCCGTTTAACTATTACCAACTAATTGGTTGTAAGTTTCGGCTTTTGATTAGATGGCAATTGTGTTATTTTATCTGTGAAAATTTGGCGCTTCTAATTTAATGTATTTTCTGTATAATATATTTGTAGAGCTACAGTTCAAAAACACATAATAATAATGAATTCTTAAGTAGGTACTTGTTTTAATATAATTTAATTGGATTGTACAGTTACCATAATAATCAATACCGACTCTTTCCGCAGTAATTCTTGCCTCTCAGCACATGAATCGACTACGGACAACTGCGATTTCCTATTTGTCGTCAACTCTGCAGTTCAGGTGACCAATCCGAAGGCGTTGAGTCTCCTTGTAGGCCAAAACCGATCTCTTCTGGCGCCTTTAGTCACCAAGATGGATATGCTCTGGTCCAATTTTTGGGGAGCTCTCAGCCAGTATGGTTTTTACGCGCGTTCTGATCAATATGTCAAAATTGTCGAACGAGAAAAGGTGTAAGTATTCATTAGTTTTAGACATTAAAACTTCCGCATATAATTAATAACATAATATACCGCTAAAAATAAGTTTGATTTGTATTGCTATTG
>JAYRBW010104381.1:0-19077 GCA_036023295.1 Invenusta paracnida
CTATATAATACTACAGAGAATGTATAAATATTGTTAAATATGGACAAAACGGCGATTTTTTTGGGGTACCCCTATATGATAACATATCAGATAGCAAGGTTATATACGAGCCTAGATACAAAAATCGGATAAAATGGGTATCAACATACTTTCAGTAAAAATATATGTAATAATAGGTTAATCTTAATAATAATAATACTATAATACTAAAACACAGTATATTAATATAATAACTATGCATTACTGTTATAAGAAAGATATATTATACAGATAGATAATCCGTTATAGTTGTAAGTACAATAATTTGTTCATTATGTGCAATGAATGTGCCTAAAATGTATTATTCAGACCACTTGTACGTTTTCTGTTAACCGCATCAAAACATCGATTCTCACTTGAATGGCCTAAGTTATATATTAGAAATATAATAATACACCAACAATTGTATTTAACAATGTACATATCTCTTTTCCTAATCAAGTTAGCAAAAACATTTATGCCAGCATAGAAGCTTACATACGTGCCAAGACGCAACACTATTTCCGCCTGAAACATAAATTTTGCAGCCTGGACAAAGTGCCTAAAACAACTAAAAGCTTGCTAACATCTGAACAGATAACGACAGTTACCAGCATATTATCAACAGTGAGCATAAATTCTGACCACATTAACACGTTAGATTCAGATGATGTAATGAAATGTACAACAACATACTATACTCAAGATATGATGATTACAAGCCTTAGAATTCAGAACACAACTAAACCCCCCTGTTATACGTCCTAAAACTACATAGTGCAAATTCAAAGAACGCATATTCAAGCAAATACACTGTCTTCCAATGAGGAGCTACATATCAGGAAAACTTATTTGGATTATCTAATTTTCAATAAAACCCTAGAAACAGACGCCTTCTACACACATTTTCATATTTTGATGTTAAATCGATGAAAGCTGCAGTCTCACAGCCTCCAAAAAGTGAAAACGATCACATCTTTGACATACTTAACTTCTAACAGTCCTCTATTAACTTCTAAATTGAATACCCCGTATGTATTGCTTTTCTAGACTTCACATGCTCAATCAATGCGATCAACAACGCCACAGTGAGTTTGTTTCAGCGAAAAAACGTTCAACACGACGATTCATCTATGCTTAAACATTATTGGTCAACACTTAGAATATAAATCTAGTAGTATTATATTTTGATTATTGAGTTGTGTATTCTTTCTAACATAATTTTATAGTTAACACATAGTTGTTCTATTATTATATAGTTGTCATTATTAACATACTACTTGTAAAATGTTGATTACATTATTTTATTATGCTTTATTAATATCACTATATTGACGGCACCTAATTTATCGGATTATGTAACTCATTAAACTCGCTAAACTTAATTATTAATTTTTTTATATTATAAGTTTTATACCGAGTATTTGTTGAAATGAACCTTTATTAAAAGCAGTTGTTTTGATATCATATCTCTTATGATATCTAGATATGCTGCTCCAGGTAACCTATATATATTTGAAATCCATATTTCAATAGTCTTACATCTAATAAATACGTTTATATATTATTTTGAGCAGAACATATTATTTGTCAATAAATGCAAATGTGCAAACAGTATTTATAGCAAATGATAATAATATGTTTAGTAATAAAAATATATAAATATGTATATCAAATAACACAATTTAATAATGTAAAATTTGTAATTATTTTGAAATCTAGGCACCATTACATACTTTACATATGGAAATTACAGTAGATTTACAAACATTGTCAGCGATAGTGTTTGTTAGATAACTTGGCAAATTTACACATTGCATGTAATATACATAATTTTATAAAAATAAAGTGCTTTGAAGTTTGTATAATACACTATACATACCAATGTAATCAGCATCCATTGGTTTACTACCAGGAGGTCTATCGTACCTTCTGGGGGCAGCAAGTGACACCATCCAAGATATTAGTTCAACTGATAATTGAATTATAAAATTATACAACGTACAATACAACTATATAACTATTCTCATTAATACGTATCCATGTATGTATTACAGATAGAATATGTATATAATGCGTCTATGAAAATAAATAAATATTACCTGAAAGTCGGTCACCTTGCATAATTTCTAGAAAACAGAACAATCAAGTATAAATACATATAATCGACTTTAAACGTGTTCATTTTTGTAAATAATTAATATTTAGTTTGTCTAAAAAATATAGTATTACATTGATTACATATTTTAATGGAAATAACATTATGTATTCGATGATTTATTGAAAGCAAAACATAATACGTATTAATGGTTGATATTGTCAATGAAACGTTAACGAAATGCGAAACTATATATTTGATTAGTTAAATGCAACTAAATACGGGTACATATCGGACAAAATTTCTAAATTAAAACTAAACACTGTAACTAAAAATTCAAAGGTAATAAGTAAGCGCTTATTAACGTAACTATAGAAGCGTTCTCAATTTTAAAGGTGTAACTGCTGTGCATTATAGTGTAAACATTATTTTTCTGTACATATTCTTCGTTTTTTGTAAACGTAGTCACTAAAAGATAATAGCTAAATAATTTAATGTCAATGAATAATTATTTGGTTTTTATTCTTTTATTAAATAAAATATGTATTTATGTACAGCGATTATAATTATTTTATATATATAAAAGCTATAACAAATATATAATTCTCTTATAGAGTAGAAATCCGTAAATTTTTGTCGCCAGGACATTTGTCCGCCACAGTTTGACCGCCATGACATTAATTAGTCGCCAGCATTAGTTAATTCGATTAATTGTAGATGTTCTAGAATTAGTCAGAGTTATTATTATCAGTAGTGTTTAAGTCACTATAAAGTATTTCTATGTACAAAATATATTATATGAAATAATCACCACTACGTTTTTTTGTAATAGTAAAACATATATATATATTGAAATATATACAACATTTTAAAATAAAGATAAAATCTTGTTCAAAAATGTTGTTCTCAATCTCCACCCAAAAAAGTATATTTTAAATATTTAACATATTAATGAATTGTTTATATGTGTCAAATAATAAGTATAGTATTTGTTAATCTTCTGTAATGTTACATTAATTAATATACCATATATAAATAGATTTTCATATCATCATAATTATTTAAAATATGTTACGAGTTAGGATCAAAATTATAACATATTTATCAGTAACATTACAAATAAAAAAAGGGAATTAATATAGAGCGTAAATTATGTATTCAAATGTAATTATGTAATAAGTGCTTTTACAACTACGTAATAAATGTTTATAAGTGTTTAATATTTTCATTTTCATTATTCAATTTTATATTTTTGTATTAGAAATAAAACAACTTCAAAAAATGTTAAAACATATACATAATTGAATAAATGTATTTGATCATTTAGCAAACATTATTTTAAATTTAAAGAGTAAAATAAAATGTACATTTTAGGTGTTCTACCTTTTGTTGCTGGCCTCGTTAGATCTATAAAACATTATATGTAATATAACATATTGGCAACATCAAATTATATGCAAATAGTAGGTGTGAAATATCCTCAGTTTTATGAATTAAACATGAATTCGTCAATTCAAACATGTCAAAAAACACAGTATCGCATATATTTAACATGCAACAAATATATCACATTTTGTATTTTAATCTGAAAAAAGTTACTGCAATTGTCATAAAAATCAGTCCTTTGACAGTCGGGTTATCATAACAAGTGTAGTGATTATTAATTCGTTATAAACATATAACGTTACTTACACTTAATGATTGTGTATTTGCGGTGTATTTGTGTTAATGTATAAAACATCCGTGAAAGCTATGTATTGTATTAATACCAGCTACTATATGTACGTTGAAATCAATTGATCCATTTATTTGTATAGATATGCCATAATATTTTGTTATGATAAATTAATAATATGTTTCCAAATAATTAATGTTAATAGATAAAATATATTTAAATGTGGATAATGAATATAAATAAGCATTATATAAATATGAAATACCCATTAGTAATTTAAGTATATACATATAGATATATAAGATATATATAAATCTTTGTTTATAATTACCTAGTAAATTCGAGCGAAAAATGATTTTGCTTTCTTAACAACATTCTATTTATCTTCAAAACACAGTAGTTCATATTACTACGTCAATATCGATTAGCAATAATAATTAGTTGATGTGTTGAAAACAGCCTTTATTAAATTGTACTTACAGTTCTCAAGTCACAAAATCACATACTGACAAGTTTTATTGACATTTACTAGGTTATTATGAACAACCCTGTATATAATAATAATAATAATTAAATATTGATTAAAATATGTATTAATTTGTTTACCATTGTCTGGAAGAATAAAAGATCCGTTGGAATTAGGATATATAATGTCAGGATAAAAAATATCGTTACCACTGTCACTGCTGTCATCAGTCTTTGCTAAAAAATATATATATATGAGTATAGCAGTTGGTAATAAAATAAAATAGTTATTTACGCCATAGCAATTGTTAGTATCATTAAAATTAACCATAGTATTATATATGTATAAGCAAATCAACGAATTGATTAATTTATATAAACTAAACATAGATTTACTAAATGATAAGAGCATATTATTGTATAGTCTGTGTTAAAAGCATATTGCATTGACTTAATTACTTTTCAGCATTAATATGTAATACTTAAAAATTAGAAGTTGTGGAACACATACATATACATATTGAAATATACATTTGAAATATACATTTGAAATATACAGATATAAAAGTAAGGATAGTAAGTGTTGTTGCTAAGCGTTTCAAATCAAAAATAACTTTTTCGCTTCTGATTCAACAAATTACCTTGGACTTCAAAGGGGTCATTTAAAAACAATTGAATTATCGATTTCATTCACTTGAGTTTAAGAAGAAAAACTAGACGTGCATCAATATATTACAAATTTAGAAGCAGTATATATATAAACATATAATGGTTAATTTGGCTGTTTACGACTTTTTCGAGACATGCTGAGATGTCTCCGCTACGCTAGTAATGCTCATTGTATTTACACTCGAAATATTCTTAACTTTGAATACCCTTATGTGCAAACTAATGTATACTTTATAATTAAAAATCGTATAAACAACATATACCCACTTTCTAATTTCTGTTTTAAGTCATTTCAATACCTGTTATTTGTTTGTTTTTGGAATCGAACATTTAATTTTCACACAATAACCAATTGTCTACAATGTGTCTACATTTCTGATTAACCCGTCAGAACTCTATATTTGAATCGCTAGTTAAATTTTATATTAGTGCATTCAAGGAGGCTAATGTCAATAGTTTTACTCTAACCTATATTCAAAAAATGATTAAAATGGTCACGTCAATGACTTCAGCCTTAGTTTATAATTGGCGTTAGGTACTAGTAGTACTTGTCTGAGTCTCTGAAATACACGCTACAACATCGTGTCATATCCAGTGCCTTAAATACATATTTTTAATTAGTTAAACACGGAATGCTTACTTGTTCGTACTAAATGTAATGGAATGCGTAGCACAGCGTGCATATTATGTAAAAAAGCATACATTAGGAAGACATATGACATTGGCAGCACGAATAATTCAACTTGTTATAGTGTGATTTTTGGTAATAAATGCTGGCAAAGAAAATATTATCCCTAGGTATAGGAGAACACATTTGAGTGCAACTCAAAAAGTGTAATCACTGTTTCCCACTAACAGTGTATATTTTGTAAAATAGTAGTATTATCAATGCTTTAAGTTGTAATTCCAATTATAAGTAAATTGAATAATGTATAATATGGTCATATATATGTATGGTATTTTCATCGAATACATCTAAAACGTATGTATATCCATTCAACGCACAATATATAATATGTGCAAATTTAATAATAATAACTTATATAGCATATATAATAAAAATGACAGTACTTTATTTCTTTAATTGTCACGACTAGTAAAAGTTGTCATGCACAATTTGATGAAATATGTCATTAAAATGTTAATAAATTAAATAGTGCTTTGTAATATATAATATTTTGCTATATTTATCATAGTTGTTTAACATTATGTAATTAACTCTCTGTTGACGTTATATTTAGTTTAGTATACATTTTGATTATAAAGTATAATTATCCACATGTAATTTCACACTTTGCATTATACTGCTTATTTTACGCTAACCGTGTCGTTTAGTCTGTTCAGAGTATTGGTATTTTGCTATTTTTGACAAATACAGACTCTATTAATGTCTTTATTTTCTTTATACGATCTATGTACAGTGTAGAAACATCGAAAAACATACTTGAAAACATAACTCTCATTCAATATATAGTGTTAATATATATTTTTTAAATATCTTCTGAAAGCATTAAACAGAGTTAATCTCACCATTTACTCTCATTCCTATGTTTATAAATCCAAAAATGCACAATGTTCCAATCATGTATATGCTATATGTTGTGGATAGTTTTATTTTAAATGAATTATTAAACATAATCAAAACCATATCAACTTATCAGAAATTAACTTGATTTCGAAAATAATATCCTTCAAGTTACCTCATTTTAGATAAATGTGAAATGTTTAGAATACAGTGTTATAATTCCTATTTATGGATATATTATATAATAAGCTTATATATTTCTTATCATATTGGGATAAATCTTGAAATCAATTAAATCTATGCAATTATTGAAATAATCATTATATCGCATTACTGGTTTAATCAATAATTTAAAGTCATTTTTATGTTTCCTTTTTACTTAAAACCTGAATATTTCGACATAAAAATAGATAAACTACAATAACTTAGATAAACGCATTGTAGTTAGTTATTCAATCTCTATACCTATGTCCCATGTTGATCTATATTTTAATGTATTTTAAACATAAAACACCATAAGCATAATTAAATCTTGGTCCCATGTTTATATCAATGTCTTCGATGGCTGCACTGCGTATCATCAATATCATTTAAACTTTTTGTTTTTTAAGTCATATATTCTAGCACATGTTAATAATTTCCACATCAATTTTATTATTTCTTAAAATATGAGGTAGACGTATTTATGTCGATTTTAGTATATATATGCCTGAATATTGAAATTAAACATTTCGATAAAAATAAATATTTTAAAATATCTTTCAGCATCGAAATTCTTTGGTCTGCATTAAATAATTATAGTTCTACTTAATATCATATGGTGTTCATTATAATGTGTAGTTTTATATTGACATTGCGTCTACTCTTTTTAATGTAGTGTTACATAGTGTTAGGTAAGACTGTTGTACTATTTTTACTCCTAAGAATTTCAGCGATTACTATAAAAAGATAAACGTTATACAGAAAAAGTATATTAAGATAAATCATGAAGTTTGACAAAATAAAAAACAATTTGTTATCGAAATTAACCCCTTTTAAAAAATTATCTAGAAACCTTTTCAAACGTTCATATTCTGTGTAGTTTATTCATTATCGCTTGGCAATTACGCTGATACAAAAAATAAACTGTTTAATGCATTCTAGCATGATATATGAGCGGTCAAAGATAGGCTTACTCACATAGTCAAATATACCATTAATGAGAAAAAACTGTTAACATCTCTCAAGGTAATTGTTGACGCTCTTGTAATTCGCTTATAAAAGTATATATTGAAAATCATTTTTAATTAATGAAATAAATACTGACCTATAAAACAGTGAGTTAAATGAGTTTACAGATAACATCTATTCATCACATTCATGAAATAAGTTTGTTGAACATGAAACAAACTAATGTTTTACATTTTCAATAGCGACAGTTTTAAATTTCATATACTACATGTTATTAAGTACAATTCGGTTGACTCGGAAGTGATTACTATACAACCTATGGTCTATACCCTGCTGTAACTCTGTCAATATTTGTATCCCTACTTATCTGTATGAATATATAAGTATTGTACCAAAGTATTGTTATTTGATAGTCTCATGAAGAATGAAACACATTTGCTGATACATTTCACTGTTAAACAAAGCATCTGAATAAAAACAATATGCATTTATTTAAATAATGATAATATTTATTTTCATATATAACATATTAATTATTAAATGTTAAAATTATTGTTTAATTAAGCTGTGATGTGCTCACAAGCTTTAGCGTAAATGTACAAATAGTGTTCACTCTTATTAGTTCTGCATAGAGTTTAATACTATTATTAACCTACTATGTTATCGAAAAGCGTATGCAAAATATTGTTATAAAACTGTATAAAAAATTATATACGTTTTTATTAAAATTAATTTAATGAAAATATTTATTACCTACTACTTTTTTCCGATTCATTTACATAAAATGTATTAAAATAAAACGATTTAATTGCTTATTATAGGTCAAGCATATTTCACATACTTTTGTTAATGGTTCGATACTGATGATGATGATGATGACGCCTCGTTTAATTGTATTGATTTTACTACATCTGAAATGACTTTTTCTGAGTAATAAACACACGTAATCTTGTATTGCCTTTATACTAAGAAAATGTATACATTGCAAAGAATATGTAAACTTACGAATTGCACATGACGAATTTCCATGCATATTGTTTATAGCGTAACGATAAATGCTTTTTCAAGAAACATATAATGTCGGACTACTGTTTTATATATTACGTGTGTTATATTTTACCATTGTTTTATGGATTACTACAAGCCAAGGTAATGTAGTTTTTGAGAGGTATGTAGTTAACTATTAGTAAAACAATAACATATTATATATACACGGGAACAGATTTTTTTATACATGTAATTTATTATTTAACTGTTTAACTTTAAGCGAAACAATTCCAGTAAAGCTGGCAGTAATGGTAACGGTTACATTGAATTTTCTTTGTTACTCCATCATATAGTTTTATCGACATTTTAATTTTAATTTTAGTTGATATGTTTTAACATATAATTAGTTTGTCTCCATAACTTTGAACATTGGTTTTAAAATTAATAAAACGGGTGTATGTGTGTGAATTAGATTGACCCAGATTATATTTAAACGTTAACATGTACTTGTCCATTAATATAACATTCTTACATTAACATTAAGCTTATATAATTAATTGTAATTTTACAAATCGTTTAATAATACACAACTTTTTGCAATTTTCCAAATTTGCAAAGTTGCAATATATAATATGTAATAAGTTGAGGTGAATTGTAGCTCCTAAGCAAATGGAATATAATTATGTTTTAGAACAATTTTCGTGTAAAACAAACTGTATACACACATATCAATAAAGTCCGTACGTAAAATGTTTATTATTGTACATTTTTACATCAATCATAAATAATATAGATATATGTATAAATACAGTTTTGAACGTATAGTGTGTAGTCTACTTTCCTTAAATTCATTTATAAATATAACAATTATATTTTTAAAACGAAACTTGGACATCAGTTGTGATTCAAAAACATAATGTTAATCTGAATAAAATATGTTATAGAGTAACTTTACGATAAAACAATATTGGATTTAAGAGCTTAAGTCTAGATTTTATTTAATACATTTCGCATATGATTGAATGATATTACCACACTTACATACAATTATAGTACGTTTAATTTTTACTAGTATTTCAATAGTATTTGAATGAGTCACAATGTATTACTGCACATAACAGTATACAATGTAATTCATAAGAATTGTCTGTATATCATATATACACTATAGGTTATATTACATTTTACAGACAGTGGACCACAGGGCGATCCGTTAAGACGTAAGAATATACCCATTACATTATATGTTATAGTACAACTGTTGTGAAATAATTAGCTGATTTACAAAATATGTATACTCATAATTTGAAACGTATAACATGTTTGCATAATTAAACATCTAAGTTATCTAATTTTCAGAATATTAATGTTCGATTGATTTCGAGTTATTGCATTTACAATATTAACATTGACTTGTAAATAATAATAATTACATTTAAGTGATTATACTAAAAATAGAGTATTTAACTTATAGAAACGTTGAAAATGATTACAATATAATACGAAATTGCGAAATGGATTCAAACTTTGTCTATCGAAGTTTCTACTTGGAAAACCAATACTTTCCACTAACTATAGTAACATTAAAATAATACAAAATACGATACGAGTATCTCACATTCCTTAAATAATTTCACAATTACTGCCGATGGGCAGCTGTGCTTCAGTAGTAGTTGTGACTACCGGAAGCCTTAGTTTAGGTGCACTGATATATACAGTCATATCGAAGAACTACGCGTCTACTTCATCTCCAAATCAAAACACTCTTCACATGGTGCAACATTTACATATGTTTACATCGGCTGACTCACATGTTCCGAACCATGTTTTAGTTTCTTTTTCTATATCAATTTGGAGATTATATTGAAGCAAAATTACGAATCAGGAAGGTTATATGCATTGATTACAATATTTAATTCACGGACATTTTCCAAATTAAGATTATGTGTAGTGTTTAAATAGCGCAATTTAAATATCATATACATATGTAGACATACGGCGCTTATGTATTGTTGTACTTTTAATATTGTTATCCTTAATTGTTTAGTGCATTTCGTTTTTTTAATGTTTTATTTATTCATTTACATATGATCAGTGAATCAGAATGTCATATATTTCTGTCATTCTCTTTTATAAAATTATGTTAATATGTGTGGCAAATCTATACATCTGACATGTCTTGTAGGAGACTTTAAATATACAGATATTAATACTTATTGAGTATTGCTTTGAAATGTGTTATTAACAGTACACCAAACTGTAACTTTATAATATCAATGATAACAATCAACATTAATATCACCAGAGAACATCTTAATTTGAAGTCTTCACGTTCCACATTGTTATTCACACACATAATCATCTACATGCTCTACAAGTCATGATGGAGAGTCATGTGTTCCAGCTGACCAGATAACACAGACACTAAACAATTAAAACCACAACAAATAAAGTATAACTTTACATTCTGCAAAATGCATCTAAATTAATGATCTATTAGTATTACTATATCTAATAAAATGTAAAGTGTAATACTTTTTATTATTCTTCAGTTCACGACATTAAAGATATGATGAGATTTGCACAAACAAGGGGGGAATATTTACGCGGATTTAACCCTGCTTTCGATGGTAAGCATATAAATAAATATAGTATAGTGCAGTTTTTTTACAAAAGTAAATGTGAGGATGATGACATTGGCGTACTTTATGCCAAAAAATATTTTCTAGTTTGTGTAGTAACTAACACTAATTAAAACTATCACTTGTAAAAACAGTAGTATCAAAATGTTGAATTATTATATTATGTATATGTGTATCTACTTTATTAATATTTTTAAATGTGGTAACATATCATTTTATCTTTATACGGAATTATTTACAGCAGAATATATGCTTAAATATAAAATATGTTCAAACTAAAACAATTAAAATTTGTGTTTATAAATTTTTATCCAATATTACAAAACGTGTTTGACATTTGTTTAACTATCTACTGTTCATCATTAATACGATACGCAGCTGTAAAATTAAGTTCAAATATCCACACACTAGTAGCCTTGATGCATTCACTGTTAAAAAGCTACCAAAAAGGTGACTGCTTGAATCGTGGTATTAGATTTCTCAAAAGAGGTTTTTTCATGTAGATATTGGTATTCTAATACAAACGCTAATCATTATCGAATCACCTACTTTCGTGGATAGATGGTCTACAATATTCCTGGTAAAATGATATCAAATCGTCTTATTTAAAGGCTTCTCATCATCCTGGAATTAAACTCACGCGAAAGTACCTCAAGGGAACATAAACTGATCCGATTGCCTTCCGGGCTTTCGTATATCACCATCGTTGCAGTATTACAGAATCCCAATTTGTTGACTTTGCCATAAAGAATTGACTCCACCTTAAAATGAACGAAGAAACGAATGAACAATGTAAAACTTAACGAAACAAACACTAACTCAATAACTTCGAATATCCTTCAAACGAGATGTTCCATATTATGGGCCTCCTATTAAAATTGATGATTTATCCTTCAGTCCAACAAAAACCGCAAAATCGCTTAGTATTTACATCAACAATAAGATGAAAGGGGCTCACCAAATCGAGAGTATCGTAAAAAACAAGTGAGCATGTCTACCTTATCCGTGTAATGAAACATGCTATTTAAATGTATATCTTTCATAAGGTTTACCATCTACAAACAATAGTTGAATAATAGTGCCATTGGCAGTCAATGCGTATGCCAACGTCCAATAAGAAAAGGGCATATGAGATAACATATTGTTTTACAATCGCAACTTAAAATCTTTGAAAGAGCATTTTACGAGCAATCGATTTTTTTTCTTCATATAATCGTAAAATAGTAAAATAGTAAATCATATTCTATGAAACACTCCCCAAGGGTGTCAATGTGCGACCTGATAGAATTGTATTAAGCGATTGATGAAAATATTGTCGAATATGCCGCTCCTGTGTGGCACACTACACTAACACTGGCGTGCTAGTGATTAACACACAAGAGACCACTCAATGTGCCTCTCTCGAATGGGTCCAAATCTGTGTCATGTATATTTTATTCCCATCGTTGTCCTACAATAGTGCCATTAACAAATCTAGAAAAGTCTAATAAATCACTCGTAACGTCTTAAAAAAACTCACCCAACCTGATGATGACGGCATCCGCCATCTGCTAGTTGAATATGAAGTCAAAACCGACAGAAAACTACGAAATGAAACAATTTCAAGTTCACCGTCCACCACTGAACGAGTCGTTCATTGTCTATGTCTGGCTCATAATAAGACGACTAACATTTCTGTTTCTATTCTGATTGTACACTTGAATTGTATATGTTAATATAATATTCATTATTTTGTATGTAACGTTATCATTTTATTCCTCACCAAACATCAAATCTTCTGGATTTTATTAAAAAAACAAACAACTTATTATCAGTATTATTATCATTATTATTATTATTATTAGATTTAAAATGAATGTATGGGCCCCACGATATCACCACGATGGGCCCCCAGTCGACTTATGGGCCCAGTTTGATAATATTATATAGCTTATGAGGCCTTATATCGCCTTATAGGCCCCTAGTCAATATATTTTATAATTTAAAGCCTGATGGGCCCCATATCCTCAATATATTTCATAATTTAAAGCTTGATGGGCCCTAGTCAATATATTTTACAATTTAAAGCCAGATGGGACCCAATCAATATATTTTATAATCGCCTTATGGACCCCACCAAATTTCAGGTAGAGCCCAAACGGGGAGAATATTGTTATACTTATTATTATTATTAGTAGTAGTAGTACAGTATAATCCCGTTATAACGTACACTCAAGGGACTTGAAAAATGTGCCTTATAACCAATGTGCCTTATATCGAGGGTAATAATTTTTTTGGATAACAATTTTTATAACAAGAGTAAAGTAACTAATTTTTATTTTTACTAGCAGAATGTTTATTATGTACATGTATAGTAGTACTTAGTATAAGTACATTTGCATATGTTCATGTATACTTATATGTATGTATATATTCAACTATTATTGCCATAAAATGAATTAAACTTACATATATTGTACTGTATGTACAACCAGAAAGTGTCTCTACTGAGATTGGATATACGAAGTAAGCTTTAGGTGTTTGTGTCTTTAAATGCACAGTCTAATTTTCCAAGGTGGGAGAAGAGTTCATCAGCGTTATTAAACTCTGACAACTCCACAAAACACCGTAGAATGAGGAATGCATTCGTGGCATCTTGAAATGTTGGTGGTGTTGGAGGAGTGTCCTCTTCTTTGTTATCACTGGAGTCAGTAGCTGTATCGGGAGCAATCTGCACAGCTCTGATCATGTCAACATCAGTAAGGATAGCAGTTGTGTCCACGTTTTCATCTTCCCCAATGAAGTCATCTACCAATGGGGCTGCAGCATTGAAGCAATTCAGATCCCGAAGGCGATCGAAAATATTCAATGTTTTTTGCTGTTGTCTCAGGTGGCTCTTCAGCATCTGCATTATGCACAAAACCAGCTTTGCTAAAGCAGTTTTTAATGTCACCTCATTGTCCAACACCAACCAGGCCCAGCGCATGCAGGGGAGGACATCCACCTTGTTTTCCTCAACAACCAGCAGCAGTTTCTGCACCAAACGAGTCCGGTAGTATGTCTTGAATTTTTTATTATACCAATGTCGCAAATGTGCGATGAAATTGGGAGGTAGAAATTGCAGATTTATTGCAGTTTCTACCCATTTACAGTGTCGTCAATTAGTAAAAGCTGCCAGGGGCGCTATATGTGCGTTATATACCAGGTAAAGTAGCTAATGGTACTGTAAAATGTGTACTTAATATCCAATTGTATATTATAGACGTGTACATTATAACCAGGGTATTACTGTGTATTTAGATACACATTTTGCCGGGACTAAAGATTTGTATACTTAATATCCGAGTGTGCCTTATATCTAGGAGGCCTTATAACGGGATTATACTGTAGTATTATTATTATTATTATTATTATTATTATTATTATTATTATAAACAACTTGTTATAATTCGAATAATTTCGATCATATTAATAAGAGAGTATTTGTTATTGTGTTTGCTGTCAAATTAAGTTTTTCTATGCACATATAACAAATTTTGTATTTCTAGGCACTTTTTCAGAGTTAGCCTAGGTATATGCGTATTGAATCAGGCATTGTTCAAACTTGTTTGTATTGCTTGTTTAGAGTATAATAAGCATATCACTAATTATTTGAAATGCTTGAAGGAATATCATATTGTATGTTAAAGGCATTATATTATTATTAATATGCAAGAAACCCATACGTAATGGCTAAATACATATTCAGAGTAAAGTATTGTCTATATCACACTTTTGTAAAATGCAAAATTACTTTAAGCCAATATTTACTTACAACGGCACTAAGTCAATAATCTATTTTAATACTGTAGCACTATAGCATACAATTAGTATGTATTATAAATAATTATTATTTAAAAGTGTGCATTTGCAACGTATATGTACGTCTGAATAAAAGCATAATTGTAAGTGCATAATTTTAAAGCAATCACGTATATAGAATGGTGAGCAAGGGTGCAAATATTTCAATTGTAAAAAATATACAAGTATTGAGATATAATAAAACATAATGTGGAACAATAAGTGAAATCATGCTGTGGAAACTATCATAAGGTCACCAAATAAATGAATAATAAAATTGTATAGTGTCTGTAAAATATGTTTTACTTTAGCCATACTATGTGTTATGATTGTATTCTTATAAATAAATTATCTGAGTCACCAATTTTTGCAACTTGTTTCATTTTATGCTTTACTTCATAGATATTATCATTCTCTCAATGAGACATCATTTAGTTATCTTACAAAAGAAGCATGTATGTGATACATGCATTTCAGTATACTATTCAATATACATTTCTATAATTATGCATGTATTGATATTAATTAGTCAATTAGTCAATAAAAATAGTATTTTGAAAAAAATTGGTTTCCATATTTTAGGTTTTCGTTACTTTGAAAGATCGGCATATTTTACACTAGAACATGTGCGGAATGCAAACCACACATCAACAACTTATTTTACGTCGACTGAGTTTAATCCTGAAAATGCATTCGATGATGACGACCGAACGTATTCAAGAGCAAGTGTGTTTAAAGCGGGTCATATGCAAATAGAATTCGTGAACCCAGTAGTTGTTACATACTTCTATTACATGACGCGTTTTCCAATTGGATATCACTGGTCATATGTAAGAAAGTCAATATTAATTTGATATGTTTGATTAGATATTTCAAGAATTTAAGAAACTTTAGTACATACATGAAATATTATGCATATATCGCCTGACAATCAGTTCAGTTAAAAATATGATACCAATTACATATCGTAGCAGCAATGCTTCGCATACTGCATTACAAATGATATTATGGCTTACGTGTATAACTTAATTGAGTACCATGAATATAACACAAAATAGTGTGATATCTATTGAAATAATTCGTGCAAATGTAATGTTTATAATACATATTATTGTTTAATAATCTGTCACTTTATCAAAATATAGAATATTGCTTATTAATACATTAAATAATACTTACTAGTTATTTTTTAATCATTGTATTGCATACCTATATGTGTTGATATAAAATGTTCTATATTTAAAGAAATATAGAAAGAAGCATTCGAGCCTATTTCGACCAGCTAGTATCAGTATATATTTTAGCTGAGAAATTTAAGTTCAACAAGTGAAAGTGACTTCAGTTCAGAAAAGACGTGGTATTATATGAAATTGTGTGACGCATACATATTAATTTATTTTCTTATCTACTTTTAAATAGATGTATGTTCCAAAATAAAACCATTATAGTATATACGGTAAAAAGCAATAAATATGGGCGGGAGGTAAAAAAATTGGAATACGGCTGATTTTAAATCGAATGCAAATAATGCACTGCAAAAGAGTACCGTTCAATGTAGTTGCTGCTTTCCGAGTTTAAAACAAGTACAAACCGCTGGAAGGTATAGATTATTCATATATAAAAAATATTAACAATTATCCAATATCCATGCTTCGACGCTTTTCGGAATCACTCGTGAGTAAACTGACACAAACAGATGTACGAACGTACAGATAGGAACACACGAAACATGTCTACCAAGTAGTAAGTGTTACTGTTGTTTTTCCATCCAGCGTAAAGTAATTAGAAACTGTCACATTACATATCTATATTTTATTTTAAAAATGCTGCATCATAAACTGATTCATATTTTTTAAATATTTTAAATATCAATTTGTTATCAAAATAATATTGTTTGCGAGTAACAGGCAACTGTTCATGTCTGGATAGCTTTATTGCAGATTGTGTAAATATGTTTTGTTTATAGAAGTTGATGATTATATAGTTCGTACTTACGTATAAATTAGTATGCTTAGTGAAATATATTTTTTACATACTTTCTTTAATATATTTATGTATTATATTGACTGTATTTGTAATCATTAAATAATCCATTTTTGCAACAAGTAAGTCTAAACTGATGTTTTAGGTAACAAACAGTAAATGTGTTGGCTATACTGATATTTTGATACTTCAATATACGTATAATAATATTTGAAAAAATATGTCATGGTATTCAAAATGATTATATATTTTCAGAATTGCAATGCAACGCAACCAACATTTTTACATTTGACTTTAAAAAATGAAGTATGCTATGGTGAATATATCATCAAAATTAGTCAACCGTTAATTCCTTAAGATATTCGTTTATGCCGTTATTAACCTATTTACGTGTTTGACATCGTTTTCAGTCATTATATATGTACTAATCTATAATTCCATTACACTTTGTACATTATACAATGCATATAATGATATACTACAATATAGTTGTATTTCAATTTAATATACGTGTGTTTTTTGGTAATTTAAAAAATAAATATGTATACTTATTAAGGGTGCACATTATATACGTTTTTAGGTAATAATGAAAACTAATATGCATATCAATCTAAATTATATTAAATGTATATTCCAGACCGATGTTTTCTGTCTATAAAGTATATTATAAAACTATATCACACGAAATAACAGTTAATTCCATTAATTCGTCGAATACGTATTATTTAAATTATGGGATTTTACTTTTTCCCGTATAAAAGTTGAAACATTTTACTACATTGAATAGTATATATTGTATCTTACGGGCTATTTATCTTAAATGTGTTTACATTGTAGTGAGATTACATCTACGTTTAACTTGAATTTCATGAGTATGTACTTCGATATCAAAACTAGTTAATGTATTATGCCTATATTTTTGAAAATCATTTTCTGAGCATGGATATGGATGGTTATTTATATCCTGAGAGTTAATATACATATGTATATCAGCGTGTTTATATATATTAATATATATTATCGACAAAAAACAAAATGTTTGTTAGCTAATCAAAAATAAATAAAATCTCAAAATATACATAACTCAATATAACATAGATTTGTTCAAACCTTAAAATAAGTGAAAAAAAGGTTAGATTTTATTTTTGAAATATTTATATTTATTGTTTGTTTGATTGAGAAATTGAATATATAAGACATTTTCATTATATGGAATTTGGTAACCAAATATTTCTCCTTTTTAAAATTAATTTTACTTTTGTTGGCAAATTCCTTATAATAAAAATGTCATATATATTAAATTGTTCAATCAGACAAACAAGAATAATAATTTTTTTTAAAATCGAAGCTAACCTTTCTATTTCACTTATTTTAAGATTTGAACGAATCTATGTTATAATGTGCTATGTGCATATTGTGAATGTATTTATTTGTGATTAGCTAACCAGCTTTTTGCTATTTTTAGCGATACAAATATTTCATTAAGTTTTAGTTTGAAAAGGAAAATAGTTAAAAACAAAATTAAGAATATTTTTAAATAACATTTCATTTTGCTTTATAATTCAACAATATTTGTATCAAATATGTCATTAAGAAATGATACATACATTTTGTTTTTAAAAATTAATTCATAATGAAATGAATAACACTGATATTTAATGTTCAGCGCAGCGCGCATACACTTAGTTGTGTAAAAGTTTCTTTTAAAATCGATAAGGATACTGTGACCAAAGATATGGAATTACACGTTTAATAAGTATTATATAATTCCATCTCGTTGACTGTGACGGGGATCAACGGTCAACTTGCTTTGAGAACAATAAAATCAATAGCTATTTTGTTAACCAATAAGAGACCTGACAGATTTACTAACTAACTGTGTTTAACCCGATCCCTACCGTAAGAATTTCTAACTGTAGTGTACTATTACAATATTTCATTCAACTTTCGTCATTCGACCAGCGACCGTAAGGACGGATATATCCGTCCATTGTTCACCAATTAGTATCTGCGATCATTGAACAAA
>JAYRBW010104392.1:0-19076 GCA_036023295.1 Invenusta paracnida
TACTTAGTTGGTTTATCCACCGATTTTAAGACTATGCTGTCATTTTATTTTATTCTGCTCTCTAATGATGTATGCAATTATACGAAAACGTTTACATAAATTTATTTTAATAAATTGTATTATATACTTAAGTAATTAAAATATATATTATAAGTAAATGCACACACATACATATATGTACTGCGTATGCGTGCTTCTATTGCTCATTTACAAAATAATTGGAGATTATATTCAGTATAAACCTAAAGTTATATTGGAGCTTCCTTAAATGTATACACACAATAAGTATATACACCATAAATATTATTTTGTATTAACTACAATGCACCCTAGTGTTTTAGATTTTTAAAGTGAAATATTAAAACAAATATCTATGATATACCTACACAGGCTCGCATAATTCAAACTTTTATTTATTTATTCAACTGCCATTTTTTTTATTTTTGCAAAAATATTTACTTGAGACAATTTGTAGTTTTTTCACATTATTTTTTATTGTATAAGTTGGACAGCTATTGTTTCAATTAAAATAAGTCGACAAATTAAATTTCTTATTGTGCAGCCATTATTAATGGTTTTCATAAAAAAAAAATAGGTAGACTCAACATGATTATCTTTGTTTAATATACAAATTAAATGTATTTTTAGGTCTTCATAATTCGCTTTCGTACAACGATTTATAATTGACTGACTTAACCTCTGTTACAATCTCTAATAATAAATGCGTTATATACAATTATTATACATTATCTTTAATTGATATCACCCTTGTCATATACAATTCTATACTTACAAGAACTGGATTGACTTTTGATCAGCAAAAATACCCTGAGGTAGAGATTTAATGTTATTTCCAGAAAGATGTCTGAAAAATATAAAAAAGAAGAAGAAAATTCAATTTATCTGTGCAGTCTATTAAAATAAAAAAGTGGGAATAAATAAAACGTATGCAGAAACAAATTAGAGGGTTTTAATATTTAATAGAATATAATTTTTGTTTTAAATAACTAGCTCGAAGATTGTAATCAAACTAAATATTTCTAAATATAAAGAGTTTTCACATAGAACTACAATCATTTTTTACAAAACAACTTTCTTGCTTTCTTAACCTTAGTACATGTATAATATTGTACAGGCCCTGATAAAAGTAACGCTGCCTTACATATTTGTTAGTGTACTTTGAATATTTTTCAAAAATTATTTTTTATTAATTAATTTGTTTTGAAAAACAGTTGATTTATGGCAATCATAGTAAATGCCATATGATTTTAAAAAAATAAACGTTATTTTTATTATATACTCGTATACATAGTTTTATTACAAAAATTACAAAATATTCAATATTTTGCGGCAAACGTGAACTTTTACAGTTGCTCGAAAGCTAATGAAGATGAGACTCCATGGACGAATTGCTGCCCGAAAGCCATTGCTCAAATCTCGCCATCTTCAACAGCGGTTTCAGTAGGCCAGAAATCTGACTGGACTATATCTCAATGATGTCAGGTTCACTTTACTCACGAAATTCCCATCCCTCTCATCAAAAGCCGTCAGAGACAATACCTTCGCCGTCATCATGGTGCAAACTACGGCAGAGTCTTACACATCCAACAATTTTCTCAGAAAGGGGAAAGATAATTTGGAGCGCAGTATATGATGATGGAACTCGCGTTCTTCAAACTGTTCAGCGTACTTTGAACACTGAGCAGTACATCCAGACACTTATCACACAGCTACTGCCACTATATCTTCCTGGCAGAGACATGCTATTCCAGCAGGACAATGCCATCACCCACAAACTCCCAATTTCCTGCTAGAGAATGGTCTCAATGTCTTGCCCTGGCCTCCACAGGGCATTGCCCTGACCTCAGCGCTATTGAGAATCTTTGGATTTTAAAGGCTCAATTGGAGAATAAAGAAGTGCACAATATTGGTGAACTTTATTGACACTGTTCACCGAGAATGGGCAGCAATACCGCTTGCAGTCATTGAAGCCGATTTTGATTCAATTACAAAGCGTCTGGCAGCTGTGATCTCCACTCATGGTGGATCTAGAAATATTGAGTATTTGTATATTTAGTATGAAATAACTTTTATTTTTTCTTAAATCGTATTCATTTACTTTGATTGTCATAAATTAAATGAACAATGTTTTGAAAGAAAAATTGAATTATATAAAATAATGTATGAAAACTATTCAAAGTGTATAAAGAATCATAGGCGGCGGCGCTATTTTTGTCAGGGCTTGTATATAGTAACACAGAACAAACATTTTAGCGAACTAATCATATATTATAATCTACATGAATACGTGGATAACGCGATAATTTTGTGTCCAACATCATTTAGAAGATTTGGTATTAAAGAATCAAACAAGCCATAAAATAATTATTCTAAGAGTCACACATACACATGTATGTAATACATATCACATGTAATATTTCTGTGCCATCACCCGACTGACGCCAGCCAGAGACTACAGATTAAAGTCAGACTATCCCGGGTTTCGAAGCTTTGGCATTAGCAGTCATACTTACAACATTATGAGAGAATACAGCCCTTTGAAGGTGTCTGTTGGAACACAGGAAATGTTGTTTTCATGAAGGTACCTTAAAATGAAGAAGGATAAAGTAAATTTTTCTTAATATAATTACATTTAAATTTTTTTTATTATAATGATATTTTAGATGAATTTTATTGTAGAATATGTGATATGAAAAAAGGATACTTATATCCATTGCAACATAGCAAAGAATGATACAAACGAGTATACTTAAATGAGTTAAATGGACAAAAATCACTTATACATAGCTGCAAGAGTTTTGTATTATGTAATTCTTATAATCGAAGTATCGTGAAAATGTACATAAATATAGTAAAAAAAACATCGTTTAATGTAGCGAAAAAAGATATGAACATAATAAGCTAAAATATAAATATTATTCGTGATATTTTGAAAATATATACTAAAATCTCCGATAATAATCATTTCTAGTATAGCATAAAATAATTGTGAACTATGAGATGCATATTTGAAGAACGGTAGCGAGTGTTATTAAAAGGTAGACATATAATGGACTTTTTAATTAAATCGATTCATCGTTTTAAACTACTCATTATTTTCTTTGATTTGTTTCAAAGTTAGATTCAATTAGAAAATCTTTAATTTAATTAATTACACATTACATTTTTAAAGCATTCACAAAGAATAATTGTTTAGCTTACTATTATTATTAACTAGCGAAGTAAACCCAAAAAAATCTGCGAGTGTAATAAAGGAAAGTTCAACTTAAATGACAGCACAATTCACACGGTGACTGCGTCTGTAGATTACTCTAGTTAATGTTATTGTATATATAGACTCATTCGATAAAGTGACTGTTATACATCTTTATCTCAATAAACACAGTTAGTGAATGCGAAGGGGGTTTCTAAACACCACAGGAATTCAGTAATTATGTATTTAGCGACACATTATATTGATACTTTTACGGGTAAATAAACGTTGCGGTAATCGGTATATGCTTTTTATTGAGAGTTTCTATGTATGATGGCTGTGTTTATATGGTGGTAGTATTTATAGGTATCTTTGTATATGAATAAGTTAAATGTTTACAACAGTGTTATGTAATACAAATATGGCATTAGACTAGATGAATATGTTGAAAATAGATACGGCATATGTACTGTACATATAATGGGTGATAATTAAGTTTAAATAATTTTAAAGCCACTACTCTGATTTAAAAGTTATCGGTTATCAATCCAGAATTACTTAATTTATAAATTCGGAATTAGTATCAAAACGCATTGCCATTTAAATTGCAGTAGAATATAGCCTACATTTTTATTAACAATGAAATGAATATATATTCTTATGTTTCATTGACTATATTAAGAATATATACATACGTTATAAATGGTATTTTATCAATTATTACAAACAACATTTTAAATTAAAATGTTTATAAATGAATTACATTCAAACCATTATGACAACAATATGAAAATATAAGCAGCGAAAATATTTGAAATAAATATATTCACATTAGTTATATTTGAATATTTACGATATATTTATTTATAACATAGAAATAATTATTATTGTAATTTTTCTATTATGTTGAGGAAATATTTGTTAAATGTTCAGCGAGCTAAACAATTGAAACGAACATTGTAAAATTCGAATAAACTTAGATGTAGATACAAACAAAGTAATTTATCAAGTAAGATGTTATTACAAAAACATTATTGGCAAATCACAAAAGAAAGGTATGTATAGAGCTTAAATATTATGACAACAAAGCGAAAGCATTCCTTAACAAAAAGGACTGAAAAGAACTTAACTGAAAAAAGAAGATGGAATGACAGAGAAGAGTGAAAACAATGGACTACAAGTAATACATTTTAATCGAAGTTTGTAACTTACAGAATTTTTAAATTCGTCAAGCCACGGAAGCCCTTTTGTGTTAAAGTTTTAATTCTGTTCCGATTTAGGTATCTGAAATATATAAAAATTAATATAATTTACATTAACGATCATTTATTGCTTATTAATTAAATATTCCATTCCTATATTTAATTTCTGAAAGTTACACTAAAAAGGTCAGAGAAAATAGATATAAACTATATATATGGGTATAAATTATAACGATTATACAGAATGCTTAAATGTATTTTTTAATATTACAACGTGACGAAATCATTCCAAATTTCTTAAATATATTTATAAAATAAAATATGCCAGTTTTTGTTTATTTAAAAAATAAATGTTTTAAATCACAAAAATTCATGTTTTAATAACTATTATAAGCTGTATATGACTGTAAATAGATATGATTGCAAATTTTCATTAGCGAAAAAGAATATACATGAAATAAATTACTGTAATCCAAATTTAACTTGCTTTTAATCACAAGAATAGAGTCAATCAATAAAGATACGATTTAAGCATTATATACAAGATTTTTAATAAACTTACAAAAATTGCAACCTTTTCAATCCTTGGAAAGCGTCATTAGCAATATGCCTCATTTTGTTCCCACTAAGATAGCTATAAGAAGAAGAGATTGATACATATTAAAATATCACAAAAGCTTAAAATGTTTATTTCTACTTTATGCAGACTTACAACTAAAACATTTATTACGGAATTGGATATAATCCAATATGTGGATTTAGTCTGGATGAATGAAAAATCAAACAAAATCTCAAACACTTGTGTTATATAGCGAGAGTTTGCGATTTTAAATAGCAGACTTAAATTTAAGTACATTTATATTAGACATACATTATATGTTTATATATAAAAGTTGATGCCAAATGTATTTTATAAGGTTAGTTGTATGGCCACTTTTAATATCTCTTCCTATAACTCCATCACAGGTGTTGTTAATTGTCCAATATACTATTTAATCATATGTAAGATTGCATTTGTTAACCATATGCCCTGGGGCCACAGTAATAAGCTGTTTAAGGGGAACATACCGTCCTATTTCTTTCGCTATACATATATCTATTCATCTCCATCTTCATCCTTATTCTTATCTTTTCTCTGGAAATATCTTTTCACTGGAAATATCTTTTCACTGGAAATTAATTGACAACTCTTTACCTTATTAAGTGTTCACAAATGAAATCATCATATTTTTGATCAAGGCAAAAAACATGCAAAACTTATTATCGGTTGTTTGTATTTTATTAAGATCCTAAATTGTCGGACATTATTTTATTTCATATTAGCGGTGGGCTATAATTTTTGTGCACTTCAGGAAATAAATGCCTATACTATATTAGAGCCTATTTTCACTAGTATCAACGTGAGGTTAAGAGGTACACATGTAGAAAAAGTGATTACTTACATCTTCCGTAGATTGGGATATCGGGAAAAAGCGCGTGATGGAAGGATTTCAATGTCGTTGCCATCTAGGTTCCTGAAAAGTGGGAGAGTACAAAATTTAATCAATATATTTATGTATTATAAAGAAACTAGAAACTAGAAACAATTTTTTTTCAGCAAAAAGGGGAGATTTTCCTGCTTAAAATATATTTACCTAAAATATGCATTAAATTAACATAATAGATTAAATCTAATTTATTTAATATTGACTTATTTCCATGATACATAAAAATAATAAACATTATTTTGATTAAGTTTTTTTTTTTTTTGTATGATTTTAGTATATTTTATGAGTAATTGAATTGTAATATTACTAATAATTATAATATTACTGATAAATTTGTTTTTCTTAGAAAACAGTTAAATTCATTAATAATCATTATAATTTATTTACTAATATTTATCACTATGCATATTTCACCAGAATGTTTGCACACTAAATGAATTACTTAGAATGTATTAATTAAGAGGAAATGATAGAGTAAAATCAAAAAATATTAGCAGTTCAAGGATTCGATAAAGATATTCATATATTGGGCGTTCCCTGTAGCTCTCGCCTCTATTCTACTTACAGTTCTAACGGAAAAGAGATAAAAAAACGTACAGTTCAGTGACGCTTTCAGGTAGATCATCCGGAATGACTTTGAGACCTCTGTTTTTGCAAGTGGCAGTCCCGTCCTTTGAGCAGGCACAGTACTTTGAGCAAACATCCGCCCCACAACGGCCCGTCAATTGGCGTTGTTCGTTTACTGCAATTATCCATAAAAACGGGAATTTATTTCAACAATAAAACGAATGTACATAAAAATTCTAAAAATCAATAAGTATTCTTTTAAAATGTTGGTGGAATTGTTTTCAATTTTCACAAAGATCATTTTCCTAAATCAATTAAATCTTAAAGTACATATATTTATATTATATATAAGATTAAAGAAAACTAAAATTATGTCGTAGAGTTACTAGTGGATAGTTGTTACTAGTGGATACCACAACAATGAGGTGTGACGAGAAAACAAACATTCGAATAATTGCTTCCTAATCAAGTATACAACGTCATTCAAGGGCGATATTTAGGATCTTGAATTATGCATGAGAATTTTATCTAAGAGTTTTCAGAAATAGTACAATCATATTTTAAGCGCTATTACCTACATCTATCAAGAACTGACTCTTCACTCTAATGAAAGTATTATGTATATCGAACTTAGAAAATTATTAAATAGAGTTTATTTATATTAATAGATATTTCAAGAAAGAAAAAAATTGAGTTTTAACAGTGAAAAACGAATCGCATCAATTGTTCTTAAATTGATAAATATTTAATTGAATTAATAAAGTAACAAATCTTAATTTCTCTCTATCCATTATATTTATATTATAAATTAAATATAGAGAGGTTTAAGGTAGGTTTTTTCAGTTTTAACAAACAAACAGAATACTTAAAGGAACAACAATTTCGCCGTATTTTATTTGTATTTCTTACTTTCAGAGAAGATTTTATACTGATCAAGATTTTATCTAAAAAAAGTCCAAACCTGAGTAAAAGTATGTGTGAACGTTTTATCTTTCTAATATTACCTAAACAGGAAACAAATTTCAGCTAGGCGCAACTTTTTTCTTTATTAAAAGAAACTCTTACATGAACAGTGGAACTCATCGGGTCTCAGACGATCCAACTTCTTGCCAGCAAGATGCGGTGGTGCGGCACAAGTGAGATGGAATCCCAGGGTCACTTTCTGGTTGAGGAAGGTGTTGAGCCAGCGCAGATGACAGTTGCATACGAATGGATTCTCACTCATCCGTCTTGTCGATGCAATGAGAGGAAGGAGAGATTCCGATCGGGGTTGAGAAAGAAAGAAGAGGATTAGAGAGCTTGAGGTAGATATGTAATTAGGCTCGGACGATTAAATCCTAAAGTAGGACAAACTTGCTCATAGATACACTGTTTAGTTTAAATTTGTATTTAGTTTATAGCGTCGAGCTTTTGGTTCAACGTCTGAGAGAGTTATCTTTAAAGTTTGATAAGTAAGAATTCGAAATTTTAAATAGTTATAGCTAAAATAATATTATACCTAGAGTGTTAGAAAGAATGTTATAGCAGTCATGTGTATAAATTTGTATGTTTAAATATATATTTGATTCTTGTAGGTAACACTTTCAAATAATAATTTTTTATAATATTATAATACTCGTAATCTCCTATCTTTGAAATAAATTAAACTTAATAACATACCCAGACATCTTAGAATGTAAATAATATCATATAATTGCGCTTATGATACATTAAATGATTAATTTTTATATTTCAAGTATTTTATTAGTATTTGGTATTCTATACATTTAAATATATCATATATCATATGTCTGTATAACACAATACTTAAGTTCAAAATTTACACGAATAGGCATATAAATGCACATAAATATGCTCAATTGTAATACAATAGACTGTATAATAACATTTTCAACAACACATCATGCAATAAATAATATATTTTAAATAAAAAGTCATTAATATATAAATTAAATTCAAACATGTAAACTTAAATCATTCAAAATTAAACAATTTATACATAAAAATATAAACTGCATTTACAATTGTGATATACGAGAATATAAAAATCTTTTAATATATATATAAATATATATATACACGTATTGCAAGTTTAATATAAATCTGCTATACTATGGAGATATTGATTGTTATTATTAGCCTATTTATAAATAAATACGACCGCTAATTATATACAGAGACTTTATATATATCCTATATAGAGTCAATATACAAATTTGTTTATACTCGAAATTCCATTGCTTCCTGCAATTTGTCACCAAATGGTCAAGTTTGTAAAAAATACACATTGAGCCAGCGAGATAAAAGAGATAACACACGATGTACCAACATTTTCGGGAGATTCTCCGCTTCAGAAACCAGAAATCTTTCTCTGTCGGAGCTGTATGTATATGTGGATTTTGCTCGAATTATAGGCGACTTACACTTTTTGAGGTAGATAATTCATAAACCACAATCCTTAATGCGTAATAATATATAAGTCATATAGACAGCCGTAAAGCACATGAACGTCAAAAACAGTTTGCAAACAAGTTATACATACATAGAAACAAAATCAGACCAAATGGTAAACTTATTTTTTATAAAGTTAAAATTCTAATCGACTAAATAGTTCATAATGCTATTTTTATTTTCTAGCAAATAGATTATTGTGCCTATACGTATTATACGCTGCAAGTGATGACAAATATTTATAATCTATCCAAAACTATAACACAAATATTACACCAAATATAAAATAAAAGACTATTCCTTTTAAATGTATTACATCAAATGTACAATATTATAGTGATGATACGCTGAGTGATATTTGATCATTGCCTGTGGTTGCAGACATTAATTTTTAAATCAGAATAATATTAGAAACGTTAACCTAAGTTGCTCTGGGTTTAATACCTGAAACGTATAAAGCAAGTAAAATAACGGGCCATCAATTTGTATACACGTGACATGCTATAAGTGTGTACTTAAGCCATATTTTATTTATGCAAAAATAAAAATATATAACGTGTATTACTCTTGCAAATAATTTGTGAAAATTAAAAAAATTATAATTAATACACAATTACATTCATAAACGTTTTGAATGTATGAGCACATATAATAGCTTAAAACAAAATAAAATGATACAAAATGAAAGCAGTATATATAGCTATATATCAATATATATGTAGCAGTGCATTATATGTTTAGACAACAATGATTTGTATACATGGTAACATACGAAAAGATGATACTTAATGATCACATTGTCACGGGTAAAAACCTACATTCCATTCAAATTGGTGATACTTTTGAAGACTCCCTCGGTCAGTGTAGTTAGGTTGTTCGAATTCACATTTCTAAAATAATTATAGATATAAATGACCTAAGCATGTTACTCTTTTGTTATGTTAACTGACGACAAAATTGAAAATATCAATCGAATCTATGTTAATAATTACTTTATTAATCATTTTAAAATAATTTCTAACGCATTATCAATAATTTTAAAAAGAAATGGCAAATCTATTTTACATTAAATTTTATAAAATATTTTAAATAAACATGGACAAATGCATATCTTATGTTCCAGAAAAAATTTAATTACTTAGAACAATATTTAAATTGAACAAGTTAACTGATAAAAATTATACCTATACGATGTGTACAATGTATGTAGGCTAATCAATAAGTTTCCAAAAAGAGAATACACCAAAATTGACATACGTAAACCTAAAAACACACAATAAAAGTTTTATTTGATTACACATTAAATAGAAATTTAAAAACTAAATAAATTAATAACAAAATAATTTATAAAAAAATAAAATAATAATCAAGCATCTTTAAGTTTTTAAAAATGTATCTACTTGTGATGAAATAGTATCCGATATAAAGTTTAAATTTGTTCAAATAGTTTTGAGTTATTATTATAAACAGAAATGAAAGAACCTCTTTAGCGACTCAGTTACGGAATTTTCTATATAGCAAATACGTGAGAAAACTGCCCACTGTGAGCAAATACTCAAAAACCCTAAACGTCAATCAAAGTAAAACTATTTTTTCACGGCCTGTTCCTAATTCTCTTGGTCATCTTTTAGTTTCCGTCTTTTCAGAAATAATATATACGCATCACAATATTGACAAAAACTGGTCATTGCTCAGAGTTAACTATAAAAACATAAACACGCACACAACTGGTACATTGCTATTACAAAACAAGAGAACCATTCGCATAATATGTGTACATCAAGAAAAACGAAAAAGCTTTGCATTAGAAGTTATTTTAATACTTCAAGCCAAAGTTAGTACTTCGTTTTGTCAGTCATATAAGGTGGGAATCTCTGCAAATGAATCATAGCGCCGCCGATTTAAGAATAAAGACTGCAGTGAACAGAAATTAATGTAGATATATTTTAGATAAACAAAACCAATTGACTCCTCTTTGCGTCTCTTAATTAAATTCTTACTCCTATTTTTTCTTGATGTTGATCAAGAGCACATTCAAACTTATGTAAGTACTAAACGCCGTATATTTATACATTGAGACGGACTGAAACCCAAATTTAGTCTCTCCTTATTTTAGGGAATAGTTCAATACCACATGAATTAGGTCTGATGATATTGTGGCCTAAACATTCTGCCACAGAAGTCATTTAAGAGTTTATATCAAAGCTTCGAAGCGAATGTCCATTTTATATTTGTTAATTATCTTGGCTTCTCTAAACTAAATGATCTAAAACATGCTGCAGATTGATGGGTCAAGATCCAGTGCCGATTAGTTAGAAACTTGCTTTGAAATACGAGTATTATAATTGTCGCATATAATATATATATAAGAAATAACTTCCGTCAAACTTAACTGGTTCTCTTAAGTGCTTCAATCATAATTTTCTATCGACAATTTAACCAGTCTATTAAAAATAATTACAATTAGTGACCCGAAGTTTTTTAAATTGATGAATAAAATGATGATTAGATCCTTCCGAACTTGTCTGTTTCAAGTGTATGATACACGTGAAATATGTAGGTGCCAAAATTATAATTATAATTATATAAAGATAAAGATAATTTAATATAATATGAATTTCAAGAATAAAATGCGTGGAAATATGATAAACTCTTGAATGTCAATTACATGTACCACATTATTATAAATATGTGACCACGCAATATGCGATAAAGAAGTTCTTGTGATATTTATTAATTAGATACACTCTATAGAATTTCCTCAAAACACGTTTTAGAATCTGTAAGATTATTAAAAAAATACATAGCTCTGCAGTTCTTAAATTAAATTTGTTTCAAACAAATAAACTTTAATTAGTTTTCTCTTGTACTATTAAAACACAAATCATAAATATTTATTAAAAAATGCAATATTTGTACAATCTCTCTTCTTTTATC
Organism: Invenusta paracnida; assembly: GCA_036023295.1. NCBI lineage: Eukaryota > Metazoa > Platyhelminthes > Proseriata > Coelogynoporidae > Invenusta > Invenusta paracnida. Next base: position 11,859 of record JAYRBW010104392.1, read on the forward strand.
AATTCAATTCACATAACATTTATATAATAAAACAACTTTTCAGAAGAAATTTCTTTTAGGTACATAATTTATTTCTAAACATGTTTAATTTTGTACTAATTGATAAATTAACATGGATTATAGTATCTAAAATCATGGAATATTTTTGTATTTTGTATAATCGTCAAACAAAAACCAATTTTCTGGTAGCATTTATCTACAGAATAATAAGTATAGTTATAAATATATATCTAAACTAAATGAATTCATTAATACAATATCATAATCATCTTCTTACAGAGTAGAAAGATCCGCCATGCCGGAAATAGCGTCGTTGGAAATCCATACGATACGGTTCCTCTCCATTTGACTAGAATTTAAAAATAGATAAAAAAGGAGAATATGTTTAATTGCATGATTATGAAAAGAGGTCTGGCTATCAAGAATTAGTCATGGATATCCGAAATATCAAAGCCAAAAATGTACATTTTATGCAGTAAAATATTATGTAGGTTGTTCTTGAATACATATATGGAAGTAGATATATTTTATGCATATTTTTAATGTAATTATACAGATGTGTAATGTAATATGTTATTAACTATGTATTATTTGTAAGCTTAAATATTGTACATGTATTATGTATTCATTTTTATAACTATAAATTCTAAATAAAGCAATACAAAATTTTAACATTATCAAATGATAAATTTAAAAATTACGCACCTCTATAACAACAAAAAATGGATTTTGTTAAATATATTAATATTATCATTATTATTACTTTAAATAATATATTACAACTTTTGATATTAAATATGCCGATTAACACACTTTGCTTCAAGCACACTAAAAATAAAAAAGTAAACCTTTAAATCATGTTTAGAGCTTAAATGTATAAGTTTTATATGTATGTAATATATATGATTCCTTCATATCCTTTAAATATATAAATTTTAGAATATATTTAGTCGTATGCTCTTCATACAAGGAAATACATAATTATCGATTTGTATATAACATACTTACATATATATATAAAGGTATATTATAAAGCTTAATATATTAAACGGCAATATAAATAGCCTTATTCTGCATAAAAGTAATCGACCAAACTAGTATGTATAAATTGTTTAAAAAGAAAAAATATTACATATTCATTATACATGTTAAAAGATAAATTATTTATGTATATGCACGTTGAAGTTAACTCAAGTAAATATTTATATTTTTTTACATTTTTGGCAGTGGACTATAATTATTATACTTGAACATAATATATTATATATATATATATACATATATAGGTATGTATATAGCTACACATGCTTAAACTTCTTCTTATATATAGATTAGTCAAACTATCAATATTTAGCGGAAACATACATTTCTAAAGTCTATAAAAATTTACGGCAATGAACCGATAAATAACCGAACTATAATTACCAACTTTTTGTACATTTCCTTGGCTTTGCTTTAAGTGGCTATAAAGCCAAACAAAAGCTATAGAAAGGTTGTATTTTATGTACATTTCCCATAAATATTGCATAAATAGTCCATCATTTCAATATTCATTGCGTGTGGTCAAAGAACATCCCAATGTAAACACAACTCTTCATGTACAAGTAGTTTTAAGATGATATAAGTAACATATTACATTAAGCACTTTTTGTACAAGAAACGTCTCATAATATCCATTGAATTGTTCAATTGAGTTAAACGATCAATTTTCGTATAAAGAGATTTGCACGTACCTATATATATATATAATAGTTAATAATGATTTAAAAGTTGAACATCTTTAAAATTATATTCACAAGAATCAGAACTACGTATGCTATTGCAAATTTACTTTAAAAAATCAATGCAAACTTAGCTTAATTTTAAATAAATATAAATTAATAATTCTAAATAAATTCAATATTAAATTAAACATATAATTTATAGTATATAGACCGACCATAGAGTAATTAATTATCGAGATTTCAGCAATTTTAAATTGTCACAAGAATCTATAAAATATAATTAGCTACTTTGTAAGTATCACATACGTAAGTATTACGTACGCAGTAAGTAACACTTTTTAAAGCATTATTTTACAAAAGCTTTGCGGTAAAAAAAATCCAATTGTTTTCAATAATCAAGGAGAGTATTTGCACCTCTATCTATCAATACTTAATGGTATAGATTAATAATTCTTACTAATTTTATGCGTTCTTTCTCTATATGATTAATAGCCCTATAAGCCATAATTTTTATATGTTGATTTAAATTAGATATAGCGTCAACTGAAGCATATCTTAATACAAATATTAATGCCCCAAGAAACTAAATTGTCTCAAGCTATAAGAAGATTGAAAAATGAATATTACCGAAAAATAATTATTTTGTCTTCTGACAAGATATTCAAACTTGTAGTGCACTAGACATTCCCTATTTATTCTTTCAATTATTTTGATATTGAAATAATTTTTCCATATGGCACACATAAAAAATATTATAACAAAGTAGCAATAACGTAGACCGTCATGTTCCGAAAATTGTTTAGTTTTAATTATTAGTAAGCTCCACTCATCTGTTAAATCAACAAATCGATGTAATAAAAATGCAATAGAGCATTGTATTATAGATGAATTACAAACCTACCTATCTGTTTTAAAGTATATATATGTATATATATTATACGTAGCTATAAAACAAAAACACACATAGCGGTACTTTTTAAGTATGTATTAAAAAAATTCATATATAAAATAGTTGATTATATACTATAAAATAGTACACGCACACAATGATTGTGGCAATACAGAAAAAATAAAGGTGAAAAAGAGTTAATAAAAATCAATATAAATTCTAGTTATCTAATAAAACTAAAAAGAAATCTAAAATATATAAATATTATATTTACAAAACCTAATAATAGCAATTAACTATTATACTGAATTACATACTCTTTTGTACCTAGTTTAAATTAACTATAACTAAAATTAAACTATATTAAGCTAAGAGCTAAATTATACCCAAATTAAAATGTCTATTTCTAATATTATACCCTTGTGTTACGATCGATCAGTCGAAAAAGTCATTTCCTGGATAAATTTATTTTAAGACATGTTTCCACCAAACTAATCGATGATCTAGTATGGTCGAACATGTCTTAATATAAAGTTACCTAGAAATTAATTGTTCAACTTCTTTAAAATTGATATATTATAATCAATGAAATGTTAGTTATCAATATGTATATTCTCAGACAACGTAAATCTAAAAATATATATATCATTTAATGTACAATGATAGGTATACATTGATATGCTTGATATATATTGAATCATTTATATATATATACTTGAACGGGTCCCTTTATTCTCGAGTATATTATAAACTAAAAAAACACTTAAAACAATTTAAAAACATTTAAACAATATGAAAGCCTTATTTCCCAAATTCTAATGCTATTGCAATGTCATTTTATTGGCCTTACATATATACTTTAAATAATACTACCTAAATTGCATTTTAATTTTAGAATTAAGTCATTACAACAAAAATAAATATTTTTGAAAAATTAAATTCTGATGTATTGAACTGTATATCACAGGTAAACTACTTGTTAAACATTATAAATTTAATTTCTCTAGCGTCAAATTTGATGAAATAAATGATTTAATTTAATTTAATCTAATAATTTATAAGATCAATAAATACCTACATTACATTTTTAAATCTTTATTTTCAATATATATATATATATAGGTAAGTTACTTATATAAAAGTCTGTGAAATAATTAAATTGACAAATTTCTGTATAGTAGCAATTTGTTTTAACTTATTACGATCTACTGTGGGGCTCAGAAATTTACTTTACACCTACTTTCACATGACGATTGAGATTCAAGGCTGTTAATAAGCTGCTCTATGTTATTTAAGCTATCTTGAGGGTGCAACCTACATGTTTACTACATGTATTAGGGTTTTGTGAAACAGTTGATATCGCCTTATAGTTGTCGGCTCAAAGCATGTAAAAGCAGGGTAAGAGATGAGTGTGTTAAATGTTACAGGACGTTGTGGGCCCACTGGTTAGCGGTCATGGGGTCAAGACAATTTTCACGCTATTACCCGATTGGCAATCGTGTGCTCTATAAGGATGGCTAACTTCCGGGTTTTGATGTTAAATAACTAATAATATACACGTGTATTTCAGTGTTTATAAATAGAAGGTAATAATGTAGACAAATAGGACTGCTACAATGATGACATTACAATCAATTTTACCTGAGGGCTGAACATACACACTAATTCCTTGCCTTACTCTTTACAATTTTGTATTTGAACTTATAAATAACATAAAACAGGAATAAAACAGAAATTCTCAAGACTACGAGCTAAGTTATGTTTTCCAGTGTCGGTAATTGTGGCTGGTAATTATGTAACAATATTGCGCATTTATTATATATCGTTTAAAGCACTGTATTACATCGTGAGTATATCGTGTATATACACCTAATAATTATAAAAGCTGTGGGTATATTACGTATTAAATGTTTTGTATATAATAATATTGGCTATCTTACAGGTTTTTCATGGCCGAAAGTCCAGCAAACGTCTTTTTTCCGATGCATTCTAGCTTGTTGTCCTTCAAGTCACTGAAAGTAAAATATTTTAATGTAAATATTATGTTTTTATAAAATACTTTCAAGTATTTTTGGCTAATAATAATAATAAAATGTAATTGTTAATGGTAAGAAATTTTGTAACACCCGCGTAATTGGTAGTATAATGAATTTGACTAGCACTATACTTTTGAAAACGGCATGAGAGATTAAAAAATAAAATTCCTTGTCGCCAACCCTATTTGCCAATAGAATAATCAGTTCCATGCCATACGTATGATTCCTATTTAGCATGGAATAATTCATTCTATTTGAACATGCTCGCCACATACCTACAATTCTATTCGACATGTGATTTAGTAATAATGTTTTTTCTGTGACATGGCACCTATAATCCTATAGGGCATGTCAGGTAATGTAGCCCATTGTCTCCAATGCCAAATAAAAAAATGTACACTACCAAAATCCAATGTCACATAGAATATTATATGTTACACGCATGCAAAAAGGGTTAAGCGACATGGAAATAGACCCTTATTTAAGCGTTACGCATATTGAATAGGAATCCCGTGTCAAATAGGATATAAAGAAATAAAAGAGTACATTTAGCAGACTATATTACTCCAAGTAGTACATCAAGTATAGTACACTTATAAACGTTACAATAAAATGCTAATATATACACAGGTCTATAATACAATATATCACTTTTCTTCTCCCAAGAAGAATTTTCGAATATAAATGGTTCTCCAATCACAAAATGCTGCAGAAGCCCCAGAAGACTTCCACATTATGTCTCTGCGTAGGACAAATCCGTCACAATAAAACGCAATTAATGCAAGAATCAGCGAAGGATCATCGATCCACTCCCCCCAGCACAGAACGCTCCCCCTGTCAGATATTGGAATGGAGAATTTGCGGAGTTCCAGACGTGGTTCCGGTGAAGAGACTCCTTCGACATCCTCCTGACGAAAAAGGAAAATTTCATATATAAATAATAATAATAAAATTATATATTTATAGAGCGCATTAAATTCAAAGATGTCAAATGCGCTACATGCGCTTCATGAAACTACAATCCTTAACTTTATATCATAATAAGTATATGTAAATAATACGGCAAAACATATGGTAAATATATTGTTAAAAGAAAGGTCACTTAACCGATATTGGCACATGTACTCTCACTTAAAAACTAAACAACAATATACAATCTCTAAAAAATCAATACGCGTATTTTATAAAATTTATTTGAATTACAAAAACGCGTAACATTTAATTTGAACTAACAATTTTCCGTCTTCGTTTCATTTAAATATTTTTAATAAGTGATATTTAAATAATTTGGCACTCATTTTCTTTAGCACCACAGGATGGTTAGCGATTATGAGTCGGGATTATTAACAAATGAATTATTTAATAAATGCCATAATTAAAAATAAGAATATATTAGGGAAAATTATACTAGTAAAATTATATAAATGAATAGCAATTATTAAGGTAATGCATTAATATCATTTATGTATTTCCAAAAGTTTAGCTAACAATTTTCCCTCTTCTTTTCGTATGTATAAATATTTTTACATTTTAACTAAGAATTTCCCTCTTCTTTTAAAATAAAAGTTTTAAATAAGTTTTCATACAAATTAAATTTCAGAATTATATTCGTTTCACAAATTAAATATAATAATATGAAATATAATTCTCGATCTTACCTTCGAGTAAAGATTTTGTCCGTGTTGGAGCGTCTTCTTGCTGGATTTGAATCTTCTGACTCAGTTACAAAATCTTTCGGAGTAAAATGTAAAGAACAGAGTTTCGCTTTCTTGGCTTTCTCTTCGGTAAATTCTTGATCGTCTCTACGAACTCGCCGGTACCAATCCTTAAATCGTTCATTTTTAGAAAACTGTGACTCGATATATCAGGAGATTGTGAATTCAAGTTACATTTATAAAACGATTTACAGCCAACAACACAAAACGCTGAATACGTGTTTAAAAGCACAATAAAGTGAAAAGTAATGCTTGTATGACCATATATAAATGTGTAAAGTCCTTGCGAGCAAAGAATATTATTACTCATCTAAATATGGGTCGATATAGCCATTACATAATAATTAATTAAGATACCTCCCCTTGTGATATTTGTGATGAATATTTTATGCGGCATTGGATGCATTTCCAATGTTGCATAAACTATTTTAACTTTGTCCATGAGATTAATGCATGTCGGCTCACGCGTGACTATTAAAAAATGTTGTAAGCGACATACATTCAGAAATTTCTGTGTCAAATAGCATTATATTTCTATTTGACATGGCATATGACATGTCTTCTATATTTTTCTTATGATCCACGCGTGACATATCCCATTATTCCATGCCGTTTTTAACAGTGATATAGTACGACATGCAATGTAATATTTAAAATAAAAATTTCGGAAAATGAGTAATGAAAAAACTAGAGAATTCATTTAGTAATATAGATTGCTTATACATACTATATGTATAACCTAGCAGTACGTAGACTGCAGCCAGAGAGTACTGTTTCAACCATAGAGTAATTATACAAAGAGTGTTCACTCTTTTAAATTCTGCATGCAGTTCAATACTACTATTTACCTACGT